>VBVR01002544.1:410-21975 GCA_011638315.1 Tetramorium parvispinum
CCATTAAAACTATACTTTTTCTTTTTCAAGAAATAGATTTTATTCATTTACATTAAAATTCCAAGGGGGCCGAATATAGGCCTTAGGGGCCCTCCTCCTTTAAATCTAGTCCTTGAGTTTATATAATATTCTCAACTACCATACGCGAAATTATTTTAACAAAAAGCATGTAATTAACATGTTGTTATTTAACTCCACTGTTTTAGTTAAATTAACGACATACTGAATAGGAGCAGAGTGGCGACTTTCGGAATGCTTAAAAATGACTAGAATTGATTGTAATTTGACATTATATGAATTTAATGGTGTAGGACTAATTCATCCAAATGAGACGGGTCTCGTCGTTCGTATGCGATCTTGAACTTAGATCGCGGTCTTCGCGACTCCGAAAATGGCGAAATTTACAGGCGCTCTTGCACGCGTACAACGCCCGACCTCACGCGACGCCTGACTCGGCTAAAATGGCTGATATGAGGGCCGCATGATGTCATCCACGATGTCATGCGGCATCGATTTTCGAGGTAACCGTCGATTCGCGGCCGTCAGAATTTCGCGTTTGCTTGAAAATACGCGCGTCCTCCTGGACGCCGTTCTCTACCGCGGTTTATCCATGACGCACGGAATTCGAGATTATTAGCATCGCTCGACCTCAAAGATACGCCGAGTGTATGAGGAATGCGCGAACGTGTTCTTTTATCGTTTAATTTGCTCACAAACTGGAACGGCGACGTTACTCCACTTTGGTGAATGGAAAAACCGAGGAAGATGTCCTGGGAAAATTTGAAGCGGATTCCTCGTTGTCAGGGATGCGAAACATATGAAGTTCTGGGAAGAAATTTTAAAGAGCACTTTAAAGAAGTTTTGAAGCTTTAAAGAAACATTACAAAGAAAAATGATAAAAAACATTTTAAAAAATTATAAAGAAACATATTATAAAGTAATAAATATACAAAAAATTTCCTTAGAGAGAAAATGTAAAGAAAAAATTCAAATGATTTCAAGAATTTCTAAATAAAGAAATGACAATATTTTTAAGAATCTTGTAAAGCAATTATCATTAAGTAATATTCTTAAATATCTTAAGTTTTCTATTAGGAGACGCTCGCGTCATGCCACAACCTTTTTTGCTCATTCAAGGATCACTGAATTTTTACGGATGCTAAGCACTGCGGAAAGAGAGAAAGGAACAGAGCAAGAGAGACGTTCAAGTGTCGTCTGTCGCATAATATATTCGATGTATGCCCAGCAATTTTGGTCGCTGACATAATTTCTTTCATTTCGAGATGTGACGGAGGCGAAAAACATTCGCGACAACACTGCCAATGCGATTAAAATAAAAATAGCGAGAAAAGTCACAATGGTCTGTTTTGGAAGGAAAGAATATTATTTCAAAAGAGTGCAGGTTGACGAAGTTTGAGATTACCAAGCCCCTTTTTCCCCCCACCCGTTCAACTCTACCCACGTAAGTTGGACAGATGCGTTATGGGGAACGTGTTTATGGGGAATGCTGCCGGTGTGCTGCACCAGTCGTAACGGTACATCGGGAAACACCGTAATTTCGTCGTCGTGAAATAAACCGAACACGTCCGACTACGAACTAATACGTAACTTAGGAAATACGGCATGCGTGACGATAATCATATAAAGCGTGAAATTATCACTGTTACACGCATTCATGTATGCAACAATTGTGTAAAAATTACAAACATGAATGAAGAAAACCTTTAATTTCATTCCTGTTGAAATTTTTCTTTTCCATCTTGGTACACGATTTTAATAAAATCTGGAATCAGATGAATAAGACAAATTCAATAAATTATCGTTCCTTATCATTTTATAAATCAAAGATATTGTTTACAAATAATTAAAATCGTTTTCTTTCGCTACTTTCTTCGATTTTCAGCAAGCAAAGGTGAATCGATTGACGTGTAAGATCTGATAATCGCGCCCAGGGAAGAGGGGAGGGTCGACGGCGGGGGAGGAAGGGGGTGCAAGTTTACGGCGGAAAAATTTCACTCTCGTGCGCGGAAGTCGAGGGATCGATCGTCCCGGACGCGGCCGGTACAAAACGCGCCCGGCGCGTATATAATCCCAGTCACGGTCGTACGTGACGGCGGAATCGAGTCAATGTTTTCAGGTCAGGTGATAATGCAGCCGGCGCTGACATCACCGCCGCATAGTAAGCGTGACGCAACCGCTCGTAGTAACGTCACGTTGAGAAGAGGCCCGGTCACGCCGCCGGCCCCGGCTCCGTTCATGCTTCATCCTCGAGGCGCGCGCGCCCGCGCCCACCGAAAATTATTCCCACTCTATATAAACGTCGCATTATCTGCTCCGCTCTGTCTTAGCTGCGCTCTTTTTGTCTTTTTTTTTCTTTCTCTCTCTCTCTCACATGTTTTTTTCAACCATTTTTCATTTCCTTCCACTTTATTTTCTCAAGTCCAGCTTATCGGGTAATAAATCTCGAGGCATCATTTTGGAGTGGGGCTTGAGTTTGTTGACAAACACCTTCGACAAAAATATACATGACGAATTAATTAGGATTAAATAAGATCTAGACCGCGCGATCGTTTATAATCCACATTGCTGCCTTGCGGAATTAAGGTGACTGATAACGCGGCGGTACAAAAATATTGATTAGGTTGAGAATGTTCAGCGTGCTTCGTAACAGTCCGTTGCTAAGATTAAAACTTCTTGTTGACTTGATTTCACTTTTATTCGTTGATTACCGTGTGATTACCATTTTTTGTAGCTTGCACGACTAAAAATATCGGACAGAATATTAAACTGTTGTATGAAATATTATATATTGCATCGACGGATATATTACGTGTCCTCGTGTAAATTATTTAAATTTATATATCGATATTGAGTAATAAAAAAATAATGAACTATTCACGACGATATTCATAAAGTAAATGCATTACAATATTATGAAGCGAGCATGTGCAATTTCCGATAAAATGACGCTTATCTGATAATTTCCCGGCAATTATCAAGTCAAGGAATATGCGAAGAGAATGACTAACGTCTACATTTAACGTCATCATTCAATATCAAAGTAAACTGAAATGCTGCAGATAAGTTTAACTGCAATCTAACCTTGTGCATATGTGAATTATATAAAGTGAAACATTCATTTTCTCTATATTTATTGATTGCAAAAATAATATTAAAAAATATATAAATAATACTACGGTGATAATATACTAAATCAATTTTCCTCCTGAAAAGACTTATGTATGTCCTAACAAAAACGCACAAGAGAACTCGATATAATCAACTTTGAATTTTTGCAACGTCAGTATTAAGAAAGTTGCATGAATCGTGACAATGAGTCATAATTCTCGCTTCATAATATACCCAGCGTACACACATTCCATTTCTATAATAAAAAGATTCTAATTAATATCTCTTAATATAATTATTCCAAACAATTTCTGTGCATTTTTCTATCGTGAATTTTCCTTTACTTACACTTGAGTAAAAAGTTCAAGGAAAAAATTCGAAATAAGCGCGCGAAGAGACATTCAGTTTAAATTGATGTCCATTTCTATTTCAGCATAAATTAACTTTAATTTCAGTAATTAACTTACTTTTTGTTTTTTCGAATTTAAAAAATTAGAAGAAAAAGGAAAATAAGTTAAACTAAAATTAAAAATCTACATTGAAAGAAATGGATATAAATCATTTAAAAATAGGAATTATTGGAGGTTCGTTTTTGGAGCTTTCTTCTTTTTACTCCCCAACAACATGGGGAAAGAGATTCAGCTAAAACAAATAAACCTTGTACTGGATGTTATGGGTGGGCGCGATTGCGCACATATTTTTAATCTGCGCATGTGCCACAAAAAGAAATAATGACAGTCGAGAGGGAAATTGAATATACCACAGTGCCGATGATTCACGAATACCGGAGTTTCGGTTACATTGTCGAGCCACGCTCGCAATTCCTTCGCAAGTCTCGAGCCCTATTGTATTCAAATCCGAGTTTCACTACCTTGCCGACAGCGGTGGCCAATCGTGCAAACTCAAAATCTCGAATTTACAGAAAATAAAAACACCATTAAGTACTTCGATTATACCGTTTCTGTAGACGTTTCAATAGCATCGTCAGCATCTACAGAAACAAATTGCCATTGATATTAATTAATAATAATGCCGATTAAATGCCGTCTTACTTTCCTCTCCATTTTACAAGTAAGAGACAAGAGATGCACAACAAAGTTGTTTATCATTTGATAGCCAAGCATAAAAAATATAACATACACATATCGCCGCGCTCTCGACTTACTTGCTCTTGAGATCCTCATTATCATCCCACAGACGTTTGGTGTCGATCTCGAGCTTGGCGCGTTCCCTGGCAGTCTCGTCGAGAAGCTTCCGCGCGTCGGAGAGCTCGTGCTCGTACATGCTCTTGATATTGGTGACCTCCCGCGTGGTGGTGTCCTGGGTGGTCTGCACCTCCCGGCATAGCCGGGAGTTCTCCGTCTCCAAGTAGCGCACCTTTTCGATGTAGCATGCCAGACGGTCGTTGAGATTCTGCAGATCTTGCTTTTCCTGGAGGCGGGAGTAGCGGGTCGGGCTGAGCGGGCTGCCGGGCCGCCGGCTGCCGATCACGATCGGCGTCGACGTGCTCGGCGGCGGCGATTGGATGCTGCCGGACGAGGACGAGGCAGCGACGGAGGCGGAGGACGCGGCGGCCGCGGCCGCCGCCGCCGCCGCGGTCTTCTTGCTCGACTTGGTCGACATTGCGTGTCGTCCGGGTGTGTTGAAGGCTGAAACCCCTGCACGCGGCTTCACGCGTCTGCGATTACGAATCGGCCACTACGTCGTTCCCGGTTACACACCCTCGCGGCACTGAGGGAGAAAGGGGGGGGGAGAGCACCGGCGCGTCCGTGTCTATACGGAACAACTCGCTGTTACCGAAGCTCGTCTGTGCCGATCGAGCGAGCGCGGGTCGATTCCTCCGGCAATCAATACCTCTCGCACACCACGCAGCCAAATGCGCACTACTGATCACTCGGCGTAGCCAACGGTCGGATCGCTGCGCTCACGCGACGACGCCACATCACAAGCCGGGTTTCGCGCCGCCATTAGCCGTGTGGGAGCGCCGCGCGCCGCTATTGGCCGAGCCGCCGCGGGGACGCTAGCGACCGGCCAATCGCGTTCGGCGAAACGACCGGCCGCGCGAAGTATCGCTTTATGCGATTGGCCGCCGGCGAGGACCGGCGGCCAATCGCGTCGCGAGTAATTGAGAGAACGTTACTTGAATTCCGGCGGAATCGTTGAGACGTATTCAACGGACTTTTCATTTGTATTTGAAATCCGCGCACGTTTAGTGCTATCAGCTTTAATCATCATTGCTTGCGTTCGGCGGAAAGAGCAGCTTGGCGATTCTTCAATTGGTTCTTGTCTTTGATTCCTCTCTGGATCCAATTGTAGAAATTAATCGCGATGGAAAATCGTTAAGTGCTCACTGAGCTGCTTTTTCCACCGGCATTCTTTGCGTTTTCTATATTGGATATGCATGTAGCTTTAACAGATGAAGAAATTAAAGACGAAAACTGATCCTCTGTTAATATCTTATAATGATCGTTAGATATTTATTAAGAAATGATTGTAAATGTAGAATTTATTTTTAAGATACCGATGATAAGAATAAATGATAAGAATTATGATGTGAAAATATTTTCACATAAAGTATAATAACTTGAAAATTTTTCGAACATTCTTTTTCTGTAATATTAACGGAATTCTTTGAAAATAATTGTTTTCACAATTGCGACTTTATCTCAAGAATGGCCTTTTGATAACTTCAAGTCGAGTGGTAATGGGTACCCAAATAAAAGACTGCATTTTATAAATAAATATTGCATTATGATATATTTTAACAACCAGTGGTAACAAAGGTAGGTGCCTCTTTTACGTATTTATAGCAACAGAACAGCACTCTCATATGATACAAGCTTCGACATGTATAACTGTTCGTATATATTTATATTTATATTCTTATATACATATGTATACATCCTTTGAACCCTGAAAGAGCGTTCCTAACATAACAATATATCCTTAGAAAAAAATTTGTTCTGCAGGCAACCGATGTAACTTATAAAGTTTACGACTTTAAATGACTTTATGATTTCTAAATAGACATATATGTATATATATCTCTCCTTGTTAAAGAATATGATTCTCTAGTGACATGATTTATTAAATATATATATATATATATGTATATATAATCTGTTACATCTTTTGCGTTGTAGATGTATAATTAATATATACATGTTAAATTCGATAATATCTCACGTATAGCTTCTCTCCGCTACACACCGTACTTTTTTATTTGGTTTAACAGAGGAGTGTCGCTTCAGTCATCTTTGGTAGAAGTATGCACGCATTCTACTCTTCTGCATAACACTATCTCGTACAAGATAACACAAAACGTTACTCAATTAACGCGATCTGTTCCCTGAGTTGATATACAACCGCATTTCAGTCTTTACCATTTTTGTTACTTCATCTCTCTCACAGCAATTATTACACAATCGTTTAAGACAATCGTCTCACTAGTATAAACACAGCAATTTCTAACATAAAAAGAAAATCCAAGGCCGGAAATGTGTCATTCTTTTTCGTAAATTCCCCTTTTGTCAAAATAAAACTGTCATGTGGAAGAAATATCATCTTCCTCCCACGTACTTTGCGTTTTAGAATTTGGAAAAGTGCTGTATAAACGACAAAAGAGGATAAATACAAAAGTAGTTCACAATTCATAGGCAAACTAATTTCTGCACTTACGCAAGTCAATCGATTCTCAAATTGTGAGGAATTACAATGATCACGAATTAATGATAACACATTAGATCACAAACTTATAATCTGACTTAATTAAATGTACTAATTCATTTTCTCATAGCACTTTGAATGCTTTATCGCAACTCATTCATTTCCGTCATTCTTAAAACGTCACATATGTCAAATACTACACAAATACATCCAAGTGTGACGAGGTTTCTTATGAAAAACGTTAAATACTGAATAAAAATTCTTTTCGATTTCACTTATTATCTAATCGATAAACATTGTCAATTCTTTTTATAGTCACTTGTAAAAATTAATAGAATAAGTAATATACATAATTATAAACAAAAAATTTTTTTCAAGTTATACAAATATGTGTCATTCTCAATAACACTATTCGTAAAAGAGTGCTTAATTTATATAACTTTTCTTAACAAATCGTATATTTTGAATGTTTTTTTTTCCGTTATTGAGGTACCACTGGTAATAACAGTTGCTTTGTTATCTTCGCGTAGTCGCGCGTCATTTTTACTACATTAATATCTTTAATATACTCATAATGAAATGAGTTTTTGAGGCACATTCACCACATATACACTCGTCTTAATCAATCGCTAAAATTTTCTTCGTATTGGCTAGTAAATCCCTATCGTTAGCCCTATGATTATCGGTCGCAGAAGTGACGTTGGAAGAAAATTTTAACGGGAGTATGTAATAAGTTATAATAACTTATAACGGTTTTTTTTGTCGTCCTCGCACTAAAATCACAGTCAATCCCAGTTTAACGCAACAAAACGATTCACCATCTTACTCGCATCAGCCTACTTACATTTTTCTCTCTTTCTCCTGTTCTCTGACAGCGGTAATAAAAATAAAATTCTGTACACTGCGTAATAAATTCTATATATTGCGTAAATCCTCGCGGAGAAACGTTGATACTTTGTTGAGACCCTGACCACAGTGATATAATATCGTTTTATACACGTTCATGTCTGCTATCTAACCAATAGGGGAAAGGCGGGCAGCTCCGGACGGCGGGTAGCCCCGGACATTTTTATAAATCTTTAATACTTTAATAAGATATGCAGAAAAACAAATGTCATGTTAAAACATGTGCCTCAGTACATTAACACTGTGACAATGTGACATTTGTTTTTCTAAGCATTAAATCTTAGTATTAAAGATATAAAATGTCCGAGGCTACCCGCCGTCCGGGGCTGCCCGCCTCTCCCCTATACTCAAATCAGTATCGTAAGAATGCACTTTTCAATTATATAATTATTTAGATAGAAAATGGACCAAGAGATTTTTAGAGAAGATGGGATGGCATAGTCATGTTACAGCTAGTTATATATCTATGTATGGTATTCTAAAACTCTGGTAAGATAGGAATGATGCAATGTTCACGTTCGGTACGAACGCGGAAGGCAGCGGTGTTGTATACCGTGTAAAATGCATAGGAAACAAAGTGTGAATTCATTGGAGCGTTACTGGACCAAGCATAAGTAGGAAAACTCTACTCGACTATAATCGTGGCGAGGCGTTTGGGCCTCTTGCCAGGTTTATGTCTCCTATGAACGTCCCCTTCGTCATGCGCGGCTTGCGAGGACGACTCGAACGATTCCGTGGAATTGTCAGACCTTATATCTCTGTCCGAATTTATTATCTGTTCAAGTTTTCGTTTCCGCGATCGCGTCATTGGCCCGCTACTACTGCTACCGCTCGCCTCGCTATCGACATCGTGTCGATGTCGATGATGCTTCTTCGTTGGGACCATCTGCTGACACGACGAATTATGGTCGGGGTTACGTTTGGCCCGCTTCTTCGCGGTCCGCTCCAATTCTTGCAGGAGGGAAAGTCTTATCGAGGAATTCGAATCGGAAGAAGAAGACAGGGAACTCAGGTACTCGTTGACAACTTCGTCGTTGAAGTCGAAGACGCTCGGTGACGAGGTGGAAGTGTTTGCAGCACTCGCCGTGGCGCTCGCTACGTGCAATAACTGAACTGACGACGGACTCGAAGAGGAGGAAGAAGACGGTCGCGACGTCGAGGAACTGGAATTGGAACGTTTGTGCTTGCGACGCTGTGCCAGCTTGGCCGCGTCGACCGCGCGCAATCGGAAACCCTCGCGCTCGTGGGCTGACGTTGAACTGGCGGCTGTCGCGCCGCTGTCCGCGTGAACAGTGTCAGTAACGGGCGTTACTGGGGATGGGAGAATCGATGTGTCGTTCATCGTCAACCACGGATGGTTCACCAGAAGAGTTGCGGTGATTCTGGTATGGGGGTCGATCATCAGCAAGCCTTTCATCACCTGCTTCGCAGATGGAGATACGTGACACCAAGCTTCACTGTCGAAGTTAATCTCACCAGTTTTGATGCGCATCGCCACGTTAGGCGTATCCGTGCGGAAGGGTGGATTGTCGGACAACATGAAGTACAGAATAGTGCCCAAGGACCACATGTCGCAGCTCTCGTCATACTCTTGATTGGCCACAACCTCCGGGGCAGCGTACGGGAGCGTGAAGCAGGGCGTGTGCAGTGGCTCACAGCTATTCTTCATCCTGGCGAATCCAAAGTCAACTATCTTCACCTGCGAGTCTTCGCCTTGATGCACGTACACGATATTCTCCGGTTTGAGATCGCGATGCACCACGCCGCGCGAATGCATATACCGCACCGCGGACGCCAATTGTCGCATCACTCGCCTCGCCTGCCGCTCCGTGAATGGCCGCGGTCGTTGCAACAATTCACCGCCCGCGAGCAATTCCATCACGATATATGTGTGAAGCCGATCGTGGTGGACGTCTATCAATTTCACCACGTTCGCGTGACGCTGGCACGTACGCAATAGACTCTCCTCCCGGGTGCAATCCACCCGCCTGCTGACGATTTTCACAGCATACTCCTGCTGGGTTTTGCGACTGCGACATCGTCGGCAAATCGAGAAGCTGCCGTCGCCCAGAGCTGGTCCCGCTTGATCTAGCTCGTACGTCTGGAAGAACGTGGACTCCTCGAAACACGTGTTGAGCAGATCAGACAATAAAGGCCGCTGCGAACTGGTACCTTCCTCGCCACCAAAGATATCTCTGCTCACCACGTTATCGGTGAATAATATCGAAGGCGCTACATATGAATAACCCTGTAAAATCATTCGAGTGAGAAATTTCTTCAAAAATAATTAATAAAACTCACGATTATAATCGCGACGCCACATATTTGTCCAGGATAATATTGATAAAAAATTAAGAAAGCTTACTCTGAAATGTTTATCAGGGTAGTCACCGTCAATGACCGCCGGGCTGTCGACGGCAACGTTCATCTTCGTGAATTCTTCTGAAAAATTGCTGGTGTCCAATTCGTCTGTAATTTTCGGAACCAAAGGCGGCTTGATCTGTTTCTTCTCCAGACCTTCCCAAGTGAATCCCGGTGCCGCGTCCGTGAAGAAGGGATGCTCCTTGAGCTCTTTCGCGTCGCGCGGCCCACCGCCCAATCTCTGTCGTGGATCTTTGACCAGCAAGCGGGTGATGAAATCGCTCACGTTGGCACTCAGGTGGCTTGGCATCGGTGGCGGATCGTTCCTCAATATTCTCCTCGAAATCTCCTGCTGGTTATTCTTCTCGCCCTCCACCGTAAAAGGTGACGCACCGGTCAGTAATTCAAACGTTAGCACGCCCACACTCCACCAATCGACAGCCTGTGAGAATGCCATTTCGATTATAAGGCATACGTCTAAACGAGTATATACGTGACTATGTTACTGTTATTTATATCCAAGGCATAATCATATATCCTTTTATATACTTTACTTATACACATACAATTTTTATGTATATTTTTTAGGAGAGGAGGAAAATTTTTTAAAAATGTATTATTTAAATTATTAATTTAATTGTATAGTATTATTCTAGCCTCAACTTGAAACTTTCAAGTCTGATAATAACGATGCATAGTTCGCTAAGCGAAAAAAAAACACAAATTCATGCGAAAAATATTCTGAGACACAAAAGATTTAGCTCGACCATATATTAGCACATATCTAATATGTATGATATATATCTTTTATTTTCTGAAAATTTAATTTAATAATCAATTTGCTCCTTAAAATTCACATATTATATATAATTGTAATGCGATTATATACACATAATGATAATTCATGTATTGTATGAATTTAATTATACAGTCAGGGAGATAAAACAGATTGAAATTATCACTAGTTGCCACTTGAGAAAAGGGAACTGCAAAACCGGATACAGGTATGAAATAACACACGGGTTAAAAACGTGAAATGGTAGAAAGGTCTCAACTTACGATATCGTGGCCGTTCGGGCCCGCCTTTACCACTTCCGGTGCCATGTACTCGATAGTTCCGCAAAACGAGTAAGTACGCGCGTTGCCGTTCCTCTCGTGCGGTAAGAACTCTTTGCTGAGACCGAAATCCGTTAACACGAGATGCCCTTCCTTATCCAACAGTATATTCTCGAGTTTGATGTCCCGATAGATTACGCCGAGCTGCAACATCAAACAAAATTCATGTAGATTCGGTTTAACTTATCTCCGTCCAGCTCATTCGCGGATTACTTTTCCCGCCGAGGGAAATCTCGTTGTTGATTGCGCGCGCGCGTATGACATTATTATATTCATACGTACATCATGAAGACGTTCTAGTGCCAGGATAATCTCGCCGATGTAAAAGCGTACGGCATCCTCCGTGAAGCAGTCGTGCTGATACAGATGCGTAAACATTTCACCGCCAGCGACATATTCTGGAAATAGAAAAAAATTTTGCATATTCTTCAAGGTTCTGTATACTCAGGTACGTGAAGAAGAAACAGAGCAAATTTTTCTTCATTGCGCGTCATTCGTGGTGACATTTGATACATGCGACGGACGAAATAAAAGAGAAGACTCATCTTTTATTTTATTCTTAATATTTTTTTTATTTCACTTCCATTTACATCTGTCTCATCAAGAATATTCAGAAAGATTGTAAGTTAATGAATGGACTTGAAAGATATATGTCTAATCCCTCTTATTTCCTTAAGATCCGTAATATAAGAAATTTGAAATTTTGTATATATAAAGATGTACACAGAATCTTCTTTTATTCATTTATAAAGATATATAAAATATCTTTTACTTGGTAATCTGCAATATACATTATTTGTTTAAGAAGTTATTTTGCAAAAAAAACGTTACTTTCATATTTCCATATTTTAATTTCAATTATTTATTTGGTGAAACCAACAGTTAACTTGTGACACGTACATACATATGTTGTATTTTGTTTTTTCTTTTTTATCCTTTCTTTCTCTTTGTCATTGGTAGATTTGTTTATTTTATTTTTCTTTAATTTCAGTTCCTCGAGCCTTACCTAAGATCAAACAGAGCTTGTCGTCAGTTTGAAACGCGTAATATAGGGTTATCAGGAACGGACTATCCCTGATAGCCTCCAGAATTTGCCGCTCAGACTTGGTGTGCTCTGTCGTCTTCTTCTTCTGCACGATGGAGGCCTTCTTCAGCACCTTCATGGCATAAAGCCGTCCGGCGTCAGCACCCGTCCTCTTCCGCACCAGGAATACCTTGCCATAAGCTGTACGAAAACGAAACAATCGATATTAAAAGTGTGACACACGTGTCGGAATTTAAAAATAACTTTGTAATAACGAAGATCGAGATATATCCTGACAATGAGGAAATAGCGCCGTAAAAAGAATCTAAAAGCGGAAATTAATTTAGGTATGTAACGCTATGCAACAGAGAAACATTTAAAATTTGATGCCTGTAACGGTACAAATATTTCAGTGCCCGTTACAAGTGATCCGAGTGTTATTATTACCGTTACAAACAACTTGAGTATTATCGACGTTATAAAAATTACGATCCCAAATATTGATACAAATATTGTCGAACGTTACAGGGCCGCGATTCATTGAAATGGTCTCTTACCTCCGGTGCCAAGGACTTTCAGCAGATCGAAGTGTGTCATATCCACTTTCTGGCTGCCGTTGTCCGCTAGATTTACTGTAACAGAAAAACAACGAATTCGTTGAAAGAAAGGCTGGTACTCAATACTATTCGATTGATTATGACATCCGTTATATCCTGGCAATTCAACAAGATCGCTGCGGATTTCCGCTCGAATACCGCGAAGCGATCTTTATGTAAAACAATTTATAATACTATTATATATATTTATAATACAATATTATACTGTGTATATTTATTTTATATTGCATAATATATAATATTATATATTAATTTTATTATGTAAAGAAAGAAAACTTGATATTGCGAAAACAGTGCAAATTATATCCGGTGATTCGGGAGAGACCCCGAGGAAGCATAAATGCTAAAAACAATCGTGTTTTTTCGAAATTGCAACTGAAGCCCGAAATATTCTCGCGCGACGACGCATTTCGCTCGAGAAAAGTGGGAACACACACTGCGAAGGGGACTCCCAGTAAAACGGGCTCGGCGTGGGCTTCGACCGAGTGTGGTCTAACGGCTGAACCAGAGTAATTAACGATTTCTTGATTCCTAACGGTCGCATTCTGCCCGACGCTCGCGTTCCTCGACAACGAGCGAGTTGTCAGCGCGCCGTTCCCAGACGCCGAGAGGGAGAGAGAGGGAGAGACTGCGGACGTTGTGACGCGCGCGTGGCTGACAAGGCTTCTCGCGAGACAATGAGATGCTCCTGGCATTCATTTTTCTCCCTCGCGACGCCGCGGCGTGCAGGGATAGCGTAAAAAGGCGGAGAGAACGAAGGAGGAAAAGACAGAGAGGAGAGAAGGTTCTCGGCGGAATGGAATGCCGCTCATTCGACAACCCGCGCGACAACACGCGAAGTGTATACGAGGCACCTGCGATACGCCAATATGTGTATCGGCAGGTGCGACTCGCCGCCGTCCGCGACCGCCGAGACCGAAGCGGAGCGCGCGGTGTTTATCGCGGTTTCGCATAGCGGCGGGACACATGCCGCTCGTAATTAAAGCAGACGCGCCTAATGCATATGCGCTTCAAAATGAACGAAAAAGAAAAGAAAAACAAGTACGAGAATTACGTGAATATACGCGGCGCTAAGCGGCGCACACGGGTTTTCAAGCCGTGGCCTTTAGGCATTCATGTATTCAGCGGCAGAGAGCGATTACGTTTCAACGTTATATAATTCGCGGAACAACTGTATCCACCGCGCGGCGAGCGATAAGAAGCCAGACGGGCAACGATAATGACCAGTAAATAATGCATAATAACGATTTTATCGTTGTTTATTTCTTTCGCGGTCCCGCGGTTTACTGCCGATCGCGCCAAGTGCGGGAAGCACGGTCGTTGCAGTTTTAATTCCCCGCGAAGGAAAAACGCAGACGTTGCTCGTACTACTCGGAACGGCACTGTGAATAATGACGGGAGGTGAATAAATAAGAGAAAATATTTCCCTCGCTCTCGCGGCGGCGCGGCGGTGAATCGACTTCGATTAAATGTATTTCGCGTTTAAAGCGTCCGCTCGCCGAAGGATACGTTAAAAAATTTATAATGCACATTGCCGGCAACGCGGGCATCTGCGTGTGAGAAAATTCCGAGGGGACAGCTGGGATCCGCGACCGATTCCAGGGGCAACCCAGAACACACGCGAGTCTCCGGCCTCGCCGGCCACCGGGTGGCTACGCGGGCCCCAGCGTCGAGGCTGCGCGTGAAATTGCACGCGCCGAGGCCAACCGCGCGAAGCACATCCGCACGGAGTGTCCCAGAAGCGCAGCTTTCTTTCTACCACGGAGCAACGACGACCTGATCGTCGACTAATCGCGATCTCTTACCCCAATTTCCAGCATAAGTGACTATCGTCCCACCGAGCAATCGTTGCGTCAAGTTGACGTTGTTCGCGCGCGTATCTTTTGTATACACGTGTATCTTTGTTATACTTTTGTCTGTCCTTCGCTTATCTGTTGCTTATCTTGCTTTTATTATCTATTCTCCTTATTGCGAAGTAATTAATTGGGTCACAAAGTTCACGGACAATCGACAGAGAGAGAGAGAGAAAGACAGCGAGAGACAGAGAGATACATATGCAACACATATTTATAATTTTCAAATTCTTTCGCAATCCTAAACTATATGCCATTTCCATATCGAAAGCAGTGAAAAATATGCGATAGGATTTCCGGTGTGGGGAATTTAAGAGAACGGCCCCGCAGCTATAATATATTGGGAAAGGATGACTAATAAGGCTAGCCCCCCCGTCGTGCTCATTTCGTTGACTCATTCGGTGGTGAGGCAAAAAATGGGAATCTCAAGATTGCGGCTACGGCGCAAGTGGGTCACGATTCTGTTACGGAAATTATCAACGGCGTTGCCACTTTCACTTTTGCATCTTCGCGTCTCTACATCCTTCCGCGGATTTTCTTTTTCCCCCTGTTGTTTTTTTTTTTACGCCAAGAGAGAGAAATCCATTTCTCGGTAGAGAAGCGGCGAAAGGAGATCCGGACGATCCAACGAGAGATCCGGCTGAATCGGCCCGAGAGGAAATCACCGGTGGAGGGTTAATGCGATCTCACCGAGACCATGCTAAAATCTCTGATACTTATTACAATCCATGTGTTACAAATCTCTTTTACCGTTCCGGCTTAATCTTTCGTCGTAGAAATCGTAATGTTAAATGATTTATTATTCTTAACGGTTTAAGCATCTATTATCACTAGAATGAGGTCTCCTCTTAAAAATTCTCGTCTTAACAAGAACATAATGAGACGCGTAGCTTAACGAATAGCATAATTCAAGATTTAATTAGTATTTCAGAAGATTAGTGCCTCAGAATTATCTCGAGCTGTTTTCAAAAATCGTTAATGTATCATGCTTGAGAGTGTTCTTTTTCAAGCGTGGCAAGATAAATTATCATTAGACAAATAATCCTGATCCACAAACGAATCGGAATGTAGCCTTCGAACTGCAGCTATACTGAGAAAAAAAATATAGTTACTTTCGGCCTCAACCATAATTTTGTAATATTTCTAACACGAAATATGATTAACTATATTGATCATTATGTTAACCATAATTATCGTTAGAAACATTACAAAGTTGTGGTTGAGGCCAAAAGCAACCATATTTTTCTCTCAGTATAGACAAGCTAACGTTTCTTCGAGAGAACAGAATGGCTCTGAAGAACATTGCGTAATCGCGTACGGTACGAACGAGAATCGAGAACAGGTGATTAGTCGGTGAAAGCACACGAATACGCGGACGTGGGGCCGCGGAGGTCCGCGAGACTCGGACGAGACTCGGGCGAGGCCCGGGCTCGTTCCGGGCGTCCCCGGCCCTGACTGCCAGAGCCCGCGAGCGAGAGAAAGAGAGAGAGAATGCATGTCAAGGTAGCGAAGGAGATTCGCACCGGCGCGGCGCGTGTACCTAGCCACGTACCTCCGTACCTCGCGATTATCGCAAACTCGTGGGTGCACCGCACGCGACTCGCGACTCGCGCCCGCGCTTACCCCCGCGCCGGGCACTCACGGACGCGGAATGACCCACTTGCTGGAGGCACGAGTCAAGTTCGCCAGGGGATCTCGCGGGGACGGCGAGGTGCTCTCCTCGAGGATGGGGCACCTCGACGACGACGACGACGACGACCGATTCCCTTTAGCTCGCCGAACCGCCTCCGATTCGAGTCGGCCGGCCTCCTTCGAAGCCGACGCGAGTTTCGCCTTCTCCGTTACGTCGGAACGGCATTCCGGGACCCCTCCTTGCTCGCGTGAATAATGAGTTCCCTTTTTCTGACGCCCGATTGTACCGAGGGAAAAACAATCGGGGAAGGATGTGTACCGTAATCCCGCGGTGCCCCGGGATGCCAATTTGCGAAATTGGCCACCTCGCCGCGCGGCCGAGAAGCGCCGCGCGGAGCAGATTTTCGTGTCTCTCCGAGGCGCAACGTGTATTTTTCTCCCCGCGTTCGTAATGCGTTAGATTAAATAAAATGAAAGGAATTTTTAACGAGGACTGCCTCCCGTTCTCCTCTTTCCCCTCTTCTGCGCCGGCGTCAATTCCCGTTATCTTATGACTGAGAAAGCGAGATTAGACGATTCAGCGTCCGCTTCGAATTTCAAGACGGCTCTCAAGGTCCCTCCGGTGTGCTTCGTGTCATTCCGGCTTTATTACATAATAAATCGAGATCCCGTCGAGTTTCGCGGTCTCACCGCGGTTTCGCCGAGGCCGTCCGGATGTCTTTTTTCTTCTTCGGACCGACGGGACGAGGGAGAGGGAGAGGTGAAAAAAAGATCTCCTCGCCGTTATCATTTTTAAAATGCGTGCTCAACGAACGCGACGCGATGCGGTGCGATCGCGAGGCACACTGTCGCGGAAGTTCCGCTTTTGTCTGACCCAGATAGTCGGCATTCACTCGCTATTTCGTAACGGGACCGACTACTTTCTTTCGTCGGCCGCGACGCCGGCTCGACTACGCGTGTATGCACAACATTGCTTGTACGTATGTACATGTGTGCGTGCACGTGATAGCGGTGTGTACGAGAAATCTCTTCCCCCCCCCCTCCCGGTCGTACCCCGCGGTCGATCGCGCCACGGAGCGTTGCGCCCGAACTTTTGCCCTTCGTGACTTGAGGAATTTTTGTCGCACGGTAGAACACTCGGTATTTAACTATTATATATCGACAGTATCATCAATATGGTTTATCAATATTTTTTCAGTTTATCAACATGGCTCGATGCTGATATTGAAACCAATGAAAAGCGTCGATGTAAAACGTGGAATAGCTTTCAGCATCGTTTTTATAAAATTGATACATGTTCAAAAATTTAATTAGTAATTAGGAACAAAGTCATTTACGGATTTCGCAGTGTGCCGCTGAAACGCTACATTATCGCTAAATTTCGATATTTCCATCTTGACAGACAAATAAAGTTTTATAATGCCACGAGTAAAGTGAACGGCAACGTGATAAATTAAATGTAATACGAAGGAACTTTTTCTTCATTAAATTCCTAAACATTGTAATTAAAACAAAAAGAGAATTATATCCTTTGCAAAAATATCGACACGGATATAATCCGCAAATGGCAATTGAAGGATATTATTCCGCGAGAAAACGTTTTTTTTTCCTTTCCTTACTAGGTTCTCGACGAACGCACAGTCGCAGATTAATTAGCGTCTAACAATAAGACAAAAGAAAAATCTGGCGAGTGCGTGCCGCAGTCACGCCGCAGTCACCGTAACGTGGCCAACAATCGCACAAACAGGCCGTCGGGATCTGCCCTTTGCGACATTAACGAAAAAACGAGCGGGCGGGAAGGGGGAGGCACGGGGGGAGGAACCGCGTGGCCGGTATACCGTGGCGCAACCGTTACTTGGTACCGTACTGCCTCGGCGCTACATACATTCCACCATTCTACTCGTGGCGGCCGTGGCTGCCTCGCGGCACGTGTGGGGCGGTACACGTGTGCACCTCAAGAGGAAAAGGGAGAGGAAGAGGGAGAGAGAGATAGAGATAGAGAAGTTGCGTCGAACGGTAGCGGCAACTGCTGCCTCAATTAATTGAGGTGATATGGAAACGCCGCGCCGCGTCGCAAGCATGAGCGAGAAAATCGAACGGATGGGCACGGCCGACAAGGAGGCTCCATTCATCGCGCATCAAAAGCGTCTCCTATGTTGTTGCCGCAGCGAAATCGAGAAACGAATATCCCCGGGAATTCCCCGGATTCTCCGGAGAAACCAGAGACCCGGGAGGTCTTCCGCGAATTAGAGGAAAGCGAGCGAGCATTCTCCACGAAACGCCTGCCCCGAATCTGCGTCCGCATTGATAAGGATAATCTTCTGACGCGAGAAATCTTTAACTACGACGAATATTTCATTTCTTTCATTATCTACACGATTTCACCCGCCGGACACTGTCATTGTTCCGTACCGCGATAGATACACGTGACGCTCCTTTCACGTCTTTTTATCGCGCTTCCATGTAAGACCTGATACACGAAAGTAGCCGGGGGATACACCGATGATAAGATCAACGGCTGCATCTCGCACGCTCTCTCGTGCAGTAATCTCTTCTTTAAGATATTCGACTACTTCCAGAAACACCCGGCCGGATCGCAGCACGAGTCGCCCCAGATATCCGTTCCCGTGTTTATCGCGTTTAATATTGTGCACGGCGGAGGAGGGCATGCTTGATATCGATTTGTTGCGATTTTATATTTAGACACTACACTCATCGGATCGGCTTGTTTACCCGCCGGTACACATCTCGATCGGCGGCGGGGAAAAAATAGTCGCCGTCGCAGTGCGACGAGGATCCCGAGTCCATGAACTCTTCGTGTAACGAAAAAGTCGTGTTGAACCGAGAAATATGTAAAATAACGCATTAAAGCATATACTATACGCGGATATAAAAATACGTTTCACATTGTTGCTTTTATTTTCGGATATATTTTCAGTCTGGCGCTATTTTCGACAGGCATTGAGGGCGTGAAATCCTCACACGCGCGAGGAAGTCTTTGTTTAATAAAGTACACTCTTTATCACGATTCCATGAATCGTTTTGTTAATATCGTTGATCGCTACGCGCTCGCAGTATCGAATTAATTGCAGCTAAATTGAAATCAATCAAGAGAAATGTTGAAAGATCGAAACAGACTTTCTAGTTTTGCACAATTTATCCAAATTCTTGAATGTGGATAAATTGCAAAACTAGAAAGCAAGTAAATTATTGTTCTAAAGTAGAAGGCTATAAGATAATCGTGATTATACACAACGTGTATTATTTTCTTAACTTAATTCATAAGGAAGAAAGAAGAAACTTTCGACTGCTTCTGTACAAAGCTCATTTACGAGCTGATTTTCACATAAATACATCTAAAAATGTAAATAAGTTTCTTGCGCTGCCGATCTAAATGCTATTATAATCTTTAGCATTAACATAAAAAGATTAATATACCCATCAGTTGTCTAGTATTAATCAATAACAAAAAGACTTATGGCTGCATCAAAGATCAAGCGTAAAAACATGGAGATTCTTCCTGATTATTAGCCTTGCATAGAAAACATTAATCGTTTATAACATACAACGTAAACGCGCAGACTCAGCGAAACAATATCCTTGAGGATATCGCGTTCCACGTTTCAAGTTTATGGCTAAGCGATTTTTTATTTTAGCGATTAGAACTAACGCTATCTGCACTTTGATACATATTTATTTAATATCAATGCGATTATTCCAGATATTATGTCCTTCAACGTAATAAATAACGAAAATTGTTTGCCTCGTTGAATGAATGATAAATATTTCTTTATCAGTGAAATAATTGTTGCAGCATATTGCCACGTGTATGCTAAGTAAGTAGTTGATACTAGGGGAAGGGAGGAGGCTGTGGCACTCAGACTCAAATTAAGTCTATTGTGTCTCCCCTTCTTTAGCCTACCGATTACGGAAAGTCTGATTTCTCCTCCAGAAGAGGAGTCAGTCTCCAATCGGTAGGTGACTGAAAAAATGGGATGTATGTGGGATGAGGAGTCACTGCGATTGAACCCAGGACCCTTCCTAATCACTCGCGTTAACACGGAGCCATCCAATACGCGTCATCCCAAATAAGTAATTAGTACAGAATTAATTTAACATTATTGGAAATGCATACGTGTCACGATTTACAAATTGTAAATTGAAATTAGACGCACGATCGACCCTTAGTCTTTCCGAAGAATAACTTCCTGTATGAAAGTATAATATCGATGAAAATATATACATTTTGCCGTATATTTTGCGTCATTTTTTCAAATATATATATATATACACACGGTCTGGTTTTTGGTGTTACATTTTTTATTGTCCATTACAATTTCGTGTTCAAACTCTTGAGAAGAGAAACGCCATGCTAGATGATCGGAGGGAAGATTTATTTTGATTTATCACACACGTGAATAAAGCTATTTATAACCTCAGTTTATAACTCGAGTCAGTGAGAAATCTAATATTGTCCGATCGCAAACTATATAGAGATCGATTACACGTTCCAGTGGCTGGAAACCATCCGCCGCGTCGGAAAGATATCTGCAATCGCGGTCTGAGAATCACTGTATCACCATCACGTAACGCATTCACCGACACGCGCGCACACTTATAATCATCGCGGGGCATTATTGTATGCGGTGTATATCGTGCGATAAAAATATCTAGCAGCGATGCTTAATAAGGCGGTGGAGTTTCGCGATCGCGTCGCCGAGCGCGGAAAAAGAATTTGCAACGCCTTCGGAAATTCAGCGTCGCTCGCGTTCGACGGAGCGAACTATTATGCAATGTTAATGCGTAAGGCGGGAGAAAAAAAGAGCGAGAGCAAAGGAAAAGATAAGGAACGAGGGAGAGGAGTCGGAGAAAAGTGGCGGTTGTCGCGGCGGTCTCGAGAATTTCTTATTTGAGGGATTTAAATATTAAAGAGCCCGAGCGAATTATTCTCGTTATCAATTATTCGCGTCGCGACGACGACGACGACGACGACGACGGCACTGCCTGTGTCCGATGTCGCGGATGCTCTTGCGCGACTTGTCGATAAACTCAGTGATGCAACGGGGGAGAGAGAGACAACGTGAGTGACATGCACGTAGTACGCGGTACGTTCGTTATGTCACCGCGCTGGCTTTCCTCTGGTATAATTACGCCGTGAGACGAATTAATATTTAAGTATCGCGACACGCGCGGCCCCGCCTGGCAAAGTGGGGGGACGTTCAACTATTTACCGGGAGAAAAGTGGTGGATTAATCTGGGGG
>VBVR01002545.1:0-21967 GCA_011638315.1 Tetramorium parvispinum
AGGGAGGAGGGGGGGGTGGGGGAGAAAGTTAAGAATAGCGAGTATTTTCATGTATCTTTCGGCGATGCTTTCATTGTCGTTCATTAATCGGCGTGGCAAGTCTGGGTTATTTTTAAGTGCGACGCGCGCTTCGTTCGCGGATTTAATCAGGGGTGCCCGTATATCTCATCGGGATCTATTAATATCAACCCTCCCGCGGTGGCTTGACAGCTTCGATTTGCGGTAATTTTGCGCGGTGAGTGAAGAGAGAGACGTTCCTCTCGGCGAGAAGACGGCTTCTCGGCCCTTCGCTTTGATTCGATAAATCAATAGTTTCGTGAATTCAGGCACGAGTTTGAGTATATCTGTAACGCAACAGACAATACCTCCTTCTGCGATGATTATTTCGGGTCGGTATTCATAGTCTGTTCTTGTTTCAAGACCATCTCTCTGTGATTACTTGTATCCATTTCTACCAATGCAAATTTACTTTAATTTCGGTTTAACTTACTTTTCATCTTGTTTTAATTCTTGGGACTAAAAAAAAAGATAGAAAGTAAGTTAAGCTAAGATTAAAATTAATCTTTATTGGTAGAAATAGATATTAGTTGAATTAATACTGCGTTTAAATAGGTTTTAAGGCCTAGAAACAGACTATGAATACCAGCGATAGGGCCGGTTTTTCCAACTAAGCCAACTAATAGTTCAATCATACGTCTGTCTTTGTTTTATTTTCAAATTAGACAAGTTCAGTCGTACGATTTAACTATTGGTTAGTTAATCAAGAAGTTGGGAAAATCGGGTCCTTAGGGCGCATTCAGACCTTGGCAGAAAAATAAAAAACAGAAAAACAGAAGCCAATCAGAACTCTCACTCATAGTAAGCAGTATATATTAGTATGTACCGATACATACTGCTTATATGAGTGAGAGTTCTGATTGACTTCTGCTTTTCTGCCCTGGTCTGAATGCACCCTTATGTTCATTTTTACCAATGTAGATTAACTTTATTCTCGGTCTAACTTATCTTGTATCTTTTTCCATTTCTTAGAATTAGAGAAAAATAGAAAGTAAGTTAAATCAAGATTAAAATTAATCTACCTCGGTAGAAACAGGCATTAGACTCGTAACTTTGCTAAGAAGTATCCGGGATCACTAAAGCATTGTCTACAATGAGCAGGAAGTAAATTGACCGAGCACAGTCGATTATTCTTAATTTAAGAATAATCGATGATGATTGGCGCATTCACTTACTGCTTGCGTCCTGCTTATTGTAGACGTATCCCTTCAGGGAATTGGATGTTCGCCGCTCGAGTGCTCATGGGAGAATTCGAAGAATGCCGGCATAAAACACCTGGTTGAAGAACCCGTTCTGTTCCATTAAACGCGTGATTGTGTGCCGTCGCGGCGAACCACGTCGCCGTGTATATCCGCCTTTAAACGACCGCGCCGGTGCACATGAGCTCGATCGGCCCTCTTTTGTTGCACGGCAGACTTCAAAACGCTTATCGGACTATGAATAGACGCTCTGAATAGATTTTCTTTCAGCCGCTCGTCCCGCGAGACTGTATCTAGCCTACGCTCGCATTGCGCGATATCGATAAACCCGACGATTTATGATTCTTACGAAAATTTTTATACCCCGTCTTGCTTCTCATGAAACTCTTCTCGATGTTTTGAATGAATTGCGTCTCCCTTCTAGTATTTTTTATGCGCTTTTTTTTTGTCCAGCGCGTTTGTAAGCCTATTTTCGATAGGACAATGTCGTGAAGATCTTTGCAGTTATATTAGCGGTGGATATGAAAAATTCTGAAAGTTATATCTTGAAAATTGAAAAACTAAGATGTCTTGAAAAATTTCTAGAACTTAATTTAAATATAATTTTTAGAATGTGATAATGTCCCGAAAAATTATATATATTATTACATTCCTCAAACTTTAAGATTAATTCTTTTCGAAGTATTATACCATTTTTCAAATTTTGGTATACTTTTTTCGGAACTTCGCATATGTACTGTACTGTGTATTAAAGCTGTCGTTTTTTTTATCTTGGAAACGTTCGATGTCTCATGTCCGGTTTTTCCAACTTCTTGGTAAGTTAACTAATAGTTAAAGAGTACGTCTGAACTTGTCTAATTTGAAAATAAAACAAAGACAGACGTTAAATCATACGTCTGTCTTTGTTCTATCTTCAAACTAGACAAGTTCAAACGTACGCTTTAACTATTAGTCAGGTTACCAAGAAGTTGGAAAAACGGCCCTTATTGATTTTCCGCGAATCTCCCAACACGCTGTATCCTTTATTTGACATGATGACGCACATGTTTCTTGTTGTTCTACATACGATTTTAGGCACTTGCGATAATCTGCAGAATTGAGTTTCTCTCTCCATTTGATTAGGAACAGCTGGAACGAATATCTTGCAGACCCTTTTCGGATTAGAGACGCTCTTATCGATATATATATATTTAGATGACTCAATTCTTAAGTGTTCTTATGAACATACGGCGCAAGATAAAGACGCTTATCGACGTTATCGCGTTTTTTCTTCTCCATCTACTCGATCAGCCACTCGGTCAACTTTGCATGCGCTCCAACGACAGTAAATTATCACATACTTAGAAATTGTACGTACACCTTTTCTCGGAAAGATGCAAAGTTGCGCAAAATTAGTCATTCCTTTTATTTATTTATGTTTCGTGTCTTTTTAAACGGTTCTAGATATAGTTTGGGCCGAAAGATTTCTACATTCTGAGAAAAGTATTTTTTTCGTAAAATTATTTCTTTGTTATAATACCAAATTCGTTATATACCAAATTCAATTGTCAATTGAGAAACGTGTCGAGTTTCTCTCTCGTCTCTTTTATTATTTCTATTGAAAAATTATACGCTAACAGTTAGCTTTACCCTTTCCTTTCGCAGGCAACTCAAGTAATTCACCTGCTTATCTCTTCTGTCATTCTCGTCAGAACGGTTGGATGAGTAACTCGCCGCTTATCTATTTATTAGTTTCCACGTTAGTCTCATCAACGAGTTATGCGAGGCAGCAAGTCACTCGCTCGTTTTTCTTCATTACTCCCTTTCAGGAAAAATATATAAGCGGGTGACTCGCTCGCTTCTCCCCTTCGTGCAAACATTGAAATTTGAAATCTCATCATCGAGCGTTCGCTCGTTTCCTTATACATGTATGATAATACAAATTCTTTGTCTCGTAATTCCTTCGCTCATTATTTCGATTTATTTATTTATTTTTTTTTCAGTCAGAGGAAATTTTCAAAGGGTTTCTATTCCTGCATGTGCTCCACTTGCGACGTGTTTTCGTCAGGAGCAGAAGGTCCATTCGGTTTTGTTATTTTTCCAATTCTTTTTTTGTCTTCTTACGTTTTCTTAAAATGGATAGGCAATTAATTTGCTAACCGTTTCACCTTCTCTCCGGCTAGCCTTCCCGACTCTCGCGTATAGTTGGCAGCTCTGGGAGGTCTTGTAGAGAGCAGTCGTCACGGCGCATCAGTGACGTGTCGCGAGGAAACGGAAAGTAATGGTGTGCCCGGCGGGGCGAGAGGAAGGTGGAAGTTTCGCTCGCTCGCTCGCTCGCTCGCCTTGCGTCACTCCGTCGCTATCTCTTTGTGCGCCGTCGTCATCCACCTTGTGCATGACGATTTCTCTCAAGGAGAGACCCCGCGTCGCGTCGTCCGATCGCAAAAACAGATCCACGGTATATTTCCGCCGTGTTTTTTTCGAGATCTTTCGCGAGAGGTCGACTAATTTCCTTTCCGATTCCCGAAGCTTGTCAGACGATTGAGGGAAAAAAAAAAACAGGCAACGACGCACGACGACGAGCGTTAATCTTCCGCCGATTTTATCATTATCAAGTTGCAAATCATTTGGAAACCAAACGGCTGTCCGCGCAGCTTTGGCATTGATTTATCCGCTTGTTTATTTGTCCACCCTCCTTCCCTTCCCCCGTATAATTTTTTCGCAACGGATCAACAAATATTGCATTAAATTTATCATCGTATCGTCCCTCATTTATTAACAGCGTATAATGCCAGCGAGTAAATATATCGTCTCTTTTTGTTGTCTCTCTTTTGTATCTCGTATTATAGAGGATACATAAAACCCCCGGCTCTCGTACTCGCCGACGGAATTGTAATCGCGCGAATCCAGTTTCCATCCAATTTCGTTATTTCACCCGGCGATGTTAGTCCACTCAGAACAGAGAGGCAAATTAATTCGCCGGAGTCCAGCACGCGAGCGTCGGAAACGGGAAAGTCCGCATTCGCGAAATTACCGGACGATTATTCACGGCGTTGGAAATACCGGCGACGAGGAGTATCTTTATTCGAACAGTGCAACGTAGCCGCGTGTTTACGCGCGTATCGCTTAAATGTTGAGCGTTTGTGTGGACATTGACGCATGAAGGGAACATCGTGGCGCTCATTTTGACGTTTGAGAAAAAAAAATCACCCTTTTCGGAGATTGCTGCGGGGTTCAATCCATCTCTTCGCCGACTAGAATCGTTGTTCGACCCTCGTTGGAATTACTGTCACTGTTTGTCCGACATTTTTTTTATCACTCGTTATCACGGGTTTATCATTTTATTGCGATGCGAGTTTCTCTCGGCCGTGAGCATTGGCGGAATCGCCGCCGATATTGGCGATTCGTTAAACGAGTGATGTCACTGCTTATTCCGAGATTATTTTTTTTTTTAAATAGCTAAATAGTACGCGACGATGCCGATCTAGGCCATAAATATGCGCTCCGGCATGTCCGTCCATATTTGCCGGGAAACGAAGGCCGGATCGTCTCGTCGTACGCGCGCCTCTCTTATTTAATTATCTCGCAAATTCCGACACGTGCGTACTCCTGTAATCCTGACCTCGCGGATTGCACGGCGATACCGGCCGCGGCTTTCGCGTGGACTTCTTTTTTTGTCCCCTCTCTCTTTCTCTCTCTCTCTCTTTCCACGTGTCGTCGTCGGTTAATCGTTTCTGCGCGTCGCGATTTAACGCGCGAGACATGCTTATGAAGCAGATGCAAATGAATATCTGCTAGAGAGAGAAAGAGAGAGAGACAGAGCGAGAGCGAAGGCTCGAAGGTCGACCGTTTTCGCAGCGCGTCCCGAGCACACGTGGTCGCCGATTTTCGATAACTCTCAGCGACGCGTGACTGCGCTGGTTGCAGAGAATTTCAGACGGAATCACCCTGTGTATGTATGTATCACGTGGCGGATGCGTGACATTTCGCGAGTCTGCTGTCTCAAAGTTTGCAAAGTCCGGTGCGCGGGGAGAGCAATTTTTGCCGTGTCACGTTGACGAGGATTTTCGAAGTGCGGATTGGGGACAGTCTGTGCCTTCGGTTTTCGCGTCTCCTGCCTTCGGAAGTTTACTTCAACGCATATTTTAGCAGGTTGATTTATTTCCCCCCCCCCCCTCCTGTCTTTCTTTTCTCTCGCTCGCGCTGCTCGGATGCGTCCGTGAGACCGGATATTTTCATTGCGCATTTAGTCAGGCTACGTACGGCCGTCAAGTCGAAAGCAAATGTTTAGAGAATGCTATTTTCGTAAAACCCAGGCCTTGCGTTCTCGTTATACATTTAACGCTAAACGCGGCCGTCGATTTCTCTCTCGTTACGAGTGAGCGCTGTTTCGACAAGGGCGAAGCCTGCGTCAATTCGTGCTCCGACGATCCCGTAGTACAAAGAAAAAAATGGAAAAAAAATCTAATCGTACAAAAATGATCGATCAAACTATCAGGGCTCGGTTCTCACAAGATGCTCCCATGAGATTCTCTTCATAAATATTATCAGTTTGTAATCGCGATTTTTCGCCGTGCTCATCTTTCAAATAGACTTCCCCCATTAACGACAAAGTACCATTGTGTTATTCGCATCGCGTAGCCAGCCACGCTTTGTCGTCCCAGCCGAGCGCTTTCGGGACACCCGGTAGAGGCGGCCGGACGGGCACGACCTCCGTCGAGCAGCTCGACGAAGTCGTCCGACCTCGGCCGAACGACGGCGGGGTCCGCGAGATGATCGGTCGCGGTGGGACGGGGAAGGGGGAGGGGGTTAGGGGAAGAAGGTTCAATGACCGTCTGACCATGAGCCGCGCCCCACATACGCTCCTCGACGTTCCCCCTCGCCCCATGGGTTTCGATCGTTTTGTTCTTCGGGCAGGCAGGCGAGCGAGCGAGCGAGCGAGCAAGATCAAAGCCGCCTTCTTCCCCGGGGAAAGAAGGTCCTTGCCTCGTCCGCGTGGAAGGCCTTCCGAAGGCTACAGGGTGTCTCAAAACCACCAGTCGCATTCCTCTCTCCTTGGAGGCGAGAGACTTCGATTCTGAGGGGAGGTTGTCGTCTAATCTGGAATTCAATCTAATCTACAGTTTGGCTTTTGTTTTTTTTTTATTCTTCTTTTCGGCTTGAAAGGATGCTGCGCGGCGATTCGGTTGATTCGCGAGAAACGTTCACGTTTCGCTCGATGATTCTATCCTTGAACCACTTGGTCCGAGTGCGTTAACCGTAGGACTCGCGTGCGCCATTTGTCGAGCGCGCGCGAGTAAGAGCCTTCTCTAAAATTGCGCTCGCATGCGCAATTACTGATTGTAAACGGCACATATGGGTCACGGTGGCGATGAAAGGAATGTCCTCGAATATTATTGAACGAGTTCATTGCAACCGCACGTCGTTGTCGGCCGAAGCGATAGACTTGCGATCGCTTATCTCTTTGCGCGAAGGAAAAAGGGGGGGAAAAAGAACCGCGGACGAACGTGCCGCGTCCGCTTTCGAATTACATTTAAAACTGCGTTTCAAGTAAGCTAATCGAAATATTGAAATTCTCGGGGTAGGCGAATTAAAACTGCCGGGCGAGGAAATAATATGTGTACTTGAGATAAATTACGATTAAGTAATAATTAAGTAACCAATTTGTGACGTGTGGAATATTTAATTTAATTTAACGTTTAAATAATTTTTGCAGCTTCCTCAAGGAAGATCTGTGTGCTGTGATTTATCACTAAGGGGGCCAAAACACGCGCAACAACGGACAACCCCACAGGACCGGGGGGTGCTTCTCGTGTCTCGGGAGGAAGGTCAGGGTCCACAAAGTTACCTTGGCAGTAACGCAAAAATAACAAAAAAAAAACGCGAGAAAGCGATTACTTATTACAAATCCGCACAAATCGTTGCGTTGCTACTTGTGACACTGACATTAGAAAAATTCGATGCCTTCCAGGGACGATATTCGCTCCCTATCCACTGAGCAACGCTGGATCCCTCCTTCAACTGTTAGACGCGATGCACTCACCCCAGAAAGCCGAAATGATCTCATCTTTAGAAAGGTGCGGGGTATTCTTAACAAGCTCACACCGGAAAAATTCGCAAAGCTGAGCAACGACCTGCTCAACGTTGAGCTTAATTCCCATGTGATTCTCAAGGGTGTTATTTTCTTGGTACGTAAAACATGGTTTGCATGCGAATTGTCTACGCGCCATCTCGCGTCGTGCAAGATTTCATAACGATTCGATTAATGTTTCAGATCTTCGAAAAAGCACTTGATGAACCCAAGTACAGTTCTATGTACGCACGGCTGTGCAAACAGCTGTCTGACGAAGCCGCAAACTTTGAACCCCGTAAACCGATCGATGAGAGTCAAAAAGGCCAGAGCACATTCAGAGTTCTTTTACTTAACAAGTGCAAAGACGAGTTCGAAAATCGTTCAAAAGCAAGCGAGGCATTCGAGAATCAAGATGAGCTTGGTCCCGAGGAAGAAGAGCGCCGGCAGGTGGCCAAGCGCAAGATGCTTGGCAACATCAAGTTCATTGGGGAGCTCGGCAAGCTGGGCATCGTGTCGGAGCCGATTTTACATCGTTGCATCCAGCAGTTGCTGGAGAAGAAAAGGCGAGGGGGATCCCGGGGGGACGCGGCGGAGGATATCGAGTGCCTCTGCCAGATTATGCGTACCTGCGGTCGTATCCTTGACTCGGATAAGGGCCGCGGACTCATGGATCAATACTTCAAACGTATGAACTCTCTGGCAGAGAGTAGGGATCTTCCTCTACGCATCAAATTCATGCTGCGTGATGTGATTGAGTTACGCCGTGATGATTGGAAACCGCGCAAGGCCACGAGCACCGAAGGCCCGATGCCGATTAATCAGATCCGCAACGACAACGAGGAGCCATCGCGGGGAAACGGTTTCCACAGAGGACGAGAGGATCGCCTCGGTGCGGAATTTTTACGAAAAATGGGGCGAGGCGGATTAGACGTGGAGATGATGGGAAGTATACCATTGACTTCCCCCTCATGCCTCGGTATGCCACCACCACCATTCAGTCCGAATGGATTCGCAGGGACTCCTGGTGTTGGTTATGGCCGCCATAATCAACGTAATCAGCCAGGAGGAAGCTACTATCAAAACCAGAGTCGTCATCAGAACAATTTCGAGGGAAAACGCAACCAACCGCAACATAATTTGCCGCAAAACTTTAACAATAGTGAGTATCAAAATATTCATTATTATTATTAACTGATAAACAATAATTAGCCTAGTAACAATTCTTATGAATATTTTCTATTTCGTCTGTCACAGATAGCAATAAAGAACAACTTCGATTCAACAAAAATAAGATGCTGATCGGAGGTCATCCGGAAGAAGTATCTCTAAGACCCTCAGCCAATTCGATGATGTTTAAACAAACCAACATCAACTTGAACCTACCTCTCAACAATGGTAAATATTCGTTCACGTCATATTCGATAACTACTAAAAAGATTGATTAATAACCATAATTAATCGTAAAAAAACAACAGATTTGTTCCCAGGACGGGGCTCAGACATGCCTCTCTTACGTACGACCGCTCTGAAGCCCAGCTCGCCTTTACTACACAAAGAAACACCACCTGCTATTGTGATTAAACAAGGTCCTGTAGACAAACGGGAGAAGGCTAGGGATAGAAAGGACAAAGGACCGACACGAGAAGAAGTATTGAAGAAAGTGAATGCTTTAATGGACGACTTCGCGTCCCACACAAATGTGCAGGATGCTCTGATGGCTTTCAAAGATCTTAAGATACCTGAACGATTTTTGCGTCACACGATCTGCACGATGTATTCGAATACGTTAGATCGTGGAGACTCTGAACGCGAACTCGCTGTCAAACTCGTGGCTGAATTGAAAAAGGAAAACTTGCTCACTCTGCAGCAAGTGAACGAGGGATGGAAAGAATTAGTGGCCAGTATTTCGGAGAAGGAGAGTACCGTGCCTTTGGTAGCGTCCCACGTTGCCTTCCTAACAGCTAAGGCCACAGTGGACAATTTAATCCAATTGACGGATCTCGCCTCGGAGACAGAAAACGGTCGTCATCATCCGCTGTTCCTACTGACCCTACAGCAACTCCACAAGACCCAGGGCAAAGCGAGACTCACGCAGATCTTCAACGACAGCAAAGTGGATCTTATCAGTCAACTGCCAGAAGCGGAAAAGACGAAGGAACGTTTGGGCGAGATTTTGGAAGATCGGGAATTGACTTTCCTCTATCCTCTTCTCAGAATCCAGGGCGATATGTGGCGTCAGTTGGAGGCTGACCCAGCGCCCAATACTCTTTACAAATGGATCAAAGAGAAGCTGGATCCTCAACATCATTCTGATCCCGCATTCATCAATGCTATGATGAATGTACTTTTCAAGTACATCACTGGGGTTAGTGACGCTTGTCGAATATATTTATATCTCGTTTCTATGGTTATCACAGAGTTTAAATGACACAACTACTAATAAAGTTAGAATCTCTTTTAGTTTGTAAAATCTTATTTCTCTCTTTTTTTTTATACATATAAAACAGGAGACAACATTAGCGCCCGGTGTTGATCCGACTGTAAATCCAGACAAACAACTGCAAGAGAAGGAAAGTGCGTTACTGCAGAAATATGCACGCTTCATTCGCACATTCCTGACTACCATCGACTCACAGGTTACGGCTCTTCATGCGCTTCAAGTGTTCTGCTTCTCGCACAATTTTCCAAAAGGGCTGCTGCTACGATGGTTCATAGCATTCTACAACCTTGAAGTCATCGAAGAAGAAGCATACCACAAGTGGAGAGACACCGTTACTGATGCTTATCCGGGCAAAGGCAAGGCACTGTTCCAGGTAAATATACAATCATTTTTATTCAAGGATTTCTCTTTTGCTATAATAATAAAATCTGATTTTATTTACATGAACTTTTTAATTCTGGGTTTATATTAAGCTAGTTCTGTGTTACAACCATATTATTAAAAATGGCATATTTTGAAAGTTGATAATTTTTTTTCAAATTTGAGCTTCTCAAGAATAAAGGATAAATAATCAATGCTTAATCAAATAATTTAGATTGAGTGATTTGAAATTTAATTCGAACGATACTTACGTCATTTATAGGTAAATTCTTGGTTAACTTGGCTTGCTGAGGCATCAGAGGAAGAGGAAGAAGACGACGAGGATGAAAAGAATTAATTGCAAGAGCCTCGAGAGCATTATTCAGACTATCTATGATTTGGAATAGAGTTTTACTATCTATATCGCTGAACCACAGGAGGTGTTTCAGTTTTACTAATTGAGTTATCACCATCCAGAATTGCAAACATCTTGTTAGTCTGTCTCAAGCCTTCATGCGTGGTTGGAAAAAAAAGGAACTTTACAATCATGTCTGAAAAGGAATAAGATAGTTTGTAGTCAACGAGTGGTATACGACAGACATTTCAAGCAAGACGTTTTAGAATTTTTTTTTAGATAATTAAATATCGGTATATAATTTATAAAATATAATATTGGGCCAGCAGATATAATCAAGATACTACGCCACTGTATGGTCGTCGGTGCAGAAAGCAAAAAAAAAAAGAAAAACGCACGAGAAAATTAATCTGGTCATTCTTGTGTTGTCCGAGTTTTTGTCTAGTATTGTGCATGTGTCACGTTTTGTAAGTATCCTTTTTGTTCGCGGCAATAAGTGAAGTCGTTTGTTATCTCTGTGTACCAAGCATTACATTTATTACAAGGAATTATTATTATAATTATTATCGATTATTAATATTATTAATTATACATAATTGATGATTAATAACTGAAATATATCTACATCTTTCTAACGAAGACAAGGGGGGAAAAAGTAAAAAAAAAATTCGTCGAAATTAATCGAAAAAACAAAGGGCCGACTCGGTAGTGTACGTAAACTACAAACAGTGAAGCACTTTCCTTTCGAAGCAGGTACGAAATCCTTAGATCGCAGTTTAGATACACCAAGTACGAGCGTTATTATCGCCAAGTTGATACGGAAACGTGGATGCGAGGAAAAGTGTCCAATCGACACCCGTGTTTGCCCGTGTATCTATTCGCTGCGCCGTTTTGATTTTAATAAGTACTAATTAATTACAGTTATAATAACAACCAGCAGCCAACATCACATCCATTTAACGTAATAATTAGCGAACACTAGTGACACGACTAAAACTCGTATTTAAAAGGAAAAAAAAGAATAAAATATGCCTTGGTGTAATTTATTACAGATGGCCCTTTGGTTGTTGCGTTGATGACTGATCACCACCACACCTCACCTCACCTCACCTCATCACACACTTCCCACCTTGTACATGCAACGGTTTTTTATATCTCGCTCGATCGCTAAAGGGTTCAATGCGCCCGATCATCGTAATCGCGCGTATTGATTGAGACGAATGGATGGAGAACAGCTGTGTATCTCTTGCACCGAGTACAGTTGTAGTTGATAATTTTCAGACCGGCTCGAGACGCCAGTAATTAAGAAAGCTCCGTGCAACGCTATATTATGTCAATTCTCGCGAACATATTTTCTCCTTTTTTCGGTTACGGAGATACCTAGCTCCTCTTTTCTCAGCGCCCTTCTTTTTCTTCCGTAGTAATCGGCTAGTGTCCCTGTTGCCGAATTTGTAAAACTAGTGTGTAGAAATTTCAATAACCGACGCCGAGAAAATTTGGGTACGGTTTTTATTATCGTTATAAGATATTGTACATATGTATTCCTGATTGTTCTACATTTCACAGTTTCTACATGATTTTTTCACCGAAGCGTTCTCTTTCCGAACGGCGTCTTTTTTAATAAAAAAAAAAAAAATGTAGATCAGAGCGTCGGTCGGGGTTGAAACTCGTAATCTCCGTTACATCCGAATATGTCATTCTGTCATGCATCATTCACGAGCCAGTTTCGACGACAGCACTCGGATACACGCGCGTTAAGAATACGTTAAACCAGAATTTCTCCTTCGCGACCAAAGCGGCGGTATAACAAGTAGATCGTAAATGCGACACTTTCGTCGGCAGGGATTGGCGATTAAGTATGGTAGCGCATTATTCGCGACACGTTCCCCGTTTTTACCTGATTCCGAGGAACACTAAACTAAATACGCCTGGACCGAATTCCTTTTGTAGCGGCTTCAAGAAGCACGCGCCGTTCTCGCTGCGAGGATCCCATCCTCCGGCCGTTCTCTCGCGAGTGAGAAAAAAAAAGTTTGTAATGCTCCTGTAATTTGTTAGCGAGCATTCGTACATTTGCATATGTTTCCCGTCGACCAACAACAACGTCCGTGTCTATTTGCCGAATTTACAAAACGCATCTATGCGGATAATACGTCTCGACTCCGTTCCGCAAGCGAGCAACTGTATGCGTGTGTGTGTGTGTATGTGTATGTGTATGCGTGCGTGTAACTTGGACTTTGTTAATTTACCTTGTCACGCATAATTACAAAATCACGGCTCCTCGCTCGAACGTACGCATACACCGAGACATTGATCCATGTGTAAATTATTTCAGTATTATTTCGCGAATAATCGAACCACGTTACGTAGGATCTTAGCGTGTTTCGCCCGTCCCTCCTCCCATTAGATATTAATACCGATTTGGAACAAAAAAACGCATCTTTTATCTCTGTCAATAAAAACTGTTCTTAGGACCATCTATTCTTTGTGTTTAAGCGTAATGATCACGCCTCTTTGGAAAAAAAAAACATGAGAGTTGCAGCGGAAATGCCCTCATCCTTATCTCTATGATTAAATTACTTCGTTTTATCGCACGGTAATTCGCTCTACTACTCGATCGCATGTGATATCGGGTAATCAATCAGTGGAATAGATATATCAGAGATAACAGGATTTCGTCACGCGATCACGAGGAGTACTCGGAATAACACTTACCGTACGGCCTGCGAATCGTCAGAATCTTCAATTGCGTGTTACGCAAGTGCAGTTGTAGCGGCCGTGTGAATGAGATATAGATTTATGATTCGATTTATGAGTAGTTTCGCGCTTTATTATCATTCTTGGATTTTTATAAACAAACGAGAAAAAAAATTGCACGAAAACGCACGAGGTCATTAAATAAAGAATAAAAACCTATTTTAACATCATCGAAAAACAAATGCACGGTTAATATCTTGATAAATAAGAAAATTATCCTCGGAAGGTCACAGTATCGAGAAACATCACGAAACGCAGTGTCTTCCGTGTTCTCGGAATGATCCTTCTTTTTAAAACATCCGGACTACAAAATTTCACGTCGACTGGTATCGTTAAAATACAGCGTAAAAAAATCGCAATTGAATGTACAAATGTCGATATTGAAATGCTTGCAAGTATCGAAACGAGTACGTGTCGCACACAATCTTGATCAAATGGCAGTGACGCAAAAAGTAGGCGTTAAAGTCATTTGAGAGGCTGTCGCACATTCACCCTTAATAAATGTAACTCGTACAGTATTTCGGAATAAGCGGCTCGGATTTTAACGGTGATCCAGTCTAATAAGCCGGATGATTATCTCCTCGATAAAATTCTCGAACAAAAACAGACAATGAATTATACACTTAATTCCACTGTTTTTCGTTTCGATCGTACAACTTGTTTTTCTTTCATTTTGATTCCGATTCCTCAACGAATCTGGAGATGCAGATCCTACGCGTTAGAATTCGATCCGCTCATCTCGATCTTACAATTAGGTGAGACTCCATGAACTGGTTGAGTAAACGCCGGATCCCTTTCTCTTCTTTTTGTCCAAATGAAATTTTTATTAAACATGGTTCTTCTGTAACATCGAGGACGAATTATAACATAAATAATCATCGTCGATCAGTATCACTTTTTCGCGCTCAACAATGAGTCTATTAGTAACACTGGAAGATAGTAGAGTTGGGGATTCGAGGGCGGGGAACGGGAGGCGGCAGCGGTGATGACAACGGTCTCTCTCTGCTCCCTCTGCCAGGTGCATCTACTTTTCTCTCATGCATCTCCTCTCGCACACTTTTTTCTCTCTCCATTCTCTCACTTTCTTTCTCTCGTTCGCTCTCATGCGATCTCTTGCATAATTATCCAAATAATTACCGTTCACTCAGCTACACGAAGTTTTGGTATACAACAATACCTTATCTAGGTCTAGCCTAAATTGTAATTATCGTAGCGTGAAGCATCGTGGTGGTATGTACATACATCGCACGCGCGCATACAAGTATAATTAAATCCAGTTTGTTTTTTTTTCTCAGTTTCTTCCTTTTTGCCTTTAACTTTCCGATACGGCGTCGCATTCGGTTCCCGATATATCGTACATATATTAAAATATACAACGGACAGAAATAGAGGGAAGAAGGGTAGTTGGCGATAAAACGTGTCTAGCGTGCCTGCATTCTCCCGAGCATAAAGTAACGACGAGGATCGTTCCCTCCTTGCGAAAGAGGAAAACAAGATTTAAAAAAAAAGAAGCAAACGAACCACCACCACCACCGCTCCCCGGCTCGCTCTCGTGCATTTTCATTTTTTATTTTTTGTTCAAGTGACGCGAGTTTTCGAAAAATTGCAATTTTTCTCTTTCATGTTCATTATCGCTCGTTCTTCGCACCCGACGACGTCGAGACGACTATTGTTTTCCGATGGTATTTCGAGGGATGTGCATACAGGTGCATTTCCAGAGAGAGAGCGGCAGTTCTCCAGACAAACGTTATTCAATCCTTCCATTTTCTTCCCTGCCTAACAAGATTTTGTCATTTTGATCGTAAAGATTTATTTTCTCTCTTCACTGGAAACGCACCTACATTAATGAGCTTGTTCGCATCTTTCTTAGGTAGAAAATACTGCGCAGTCGAAAAAAACAAGCGGGCGCTCTGGTTTCGAATATTTTTGGATTAGATTTTTCTTCCCCTTCTTCTTCTTTGTACCGGAACGTGACGATCGTGGGGGGCAGATGACGACTGTGTGCACACAAGGGGTACAATTGTCGGCTCCCAAAAGACAACGATTCATCCCAAGACAAAACACATCCATCTACTGGCTGCTGCCCCACGTGAGGTGTATGTGCATAAGCGATCGGTTGTGATTTCGAAGAACGCGACGCAACTGGGCCTACAATATGTCGCGAATTTCGTCGCCAAGCGCCCGCTCGCCTGTACTGAACGAACTTAATATGGAATGTACAAATTATTTATATATCCTCCGTTTACATGTCATTAGCAGCGTATATAACTTCTCTCAGATGATCATTAATTTCGTCATTATACGATTATCTCTCTCTCTCTCTCTCTTTTTCTCTCTCTCTCTCTCAGTGTATGTGTGTACTGATGTGACTACTGATACGTACGGTATTTTATCGGTTTTACATAAGTTTCACATGTACTTCGTTATTCCATTGACATACGACGTTTTTTCTCGGTGATGGAAATAATGCCGGGACTGGATTGAAATCGATGTGAATAATCGGGTGTCGGCCGCTGGCCTTTGCGGCTTTGACAATCCGATTAGACAGATTTTTCTTTTCCTTCATCTCCTCCCTCTTATTTCGTCTACCGCGCAACATATCGTTGTCCATGAACAACCGTGAAATGTGAATAAATGTGAAATCCCGTCGTGTCCAGCAGTCTTTCCCAATTGACTTAATACTATCATGTGATCAACTATTCGCATTCATACTTTTTTTAATTTTTTTCTTTTTACTAAAGTCTCATCCACCATATCATTCTTCATCTATTAATTTCTAGTTGCACAATCTCCGTCCACGCGAGATCTTATTGGGGACATTCTCATCTCATTCTCACATTCTTTCTCTCTCTCTCTCTCTCTCTCGGTTATATTACGCCGTTTTTATCACGCACAATTTGCGTGTTGCTGACTCTCTTACATATTTCTATTCCGATGATATAATTTCGTTTCTTTAGAGTTTTCTTTTGTGTGATTCCTAGTCGCGTATCTGTTGTTTCGCGGTTTGCATTTATAATATATTTATATATATTTATATATATAATTGTGCTAAATATTCTTTTATCAATAACATATTTTCCTTTATACACTCAGTAGAGCCGATTACTTTAACTGGTAATTCAATGTCGCACTAAGCTATAAATGATTACTATACAGTGAAAGAGAAATGTTCGACAATGGGATTAACACAGGAGATCTTTCTAAATATGTATATGTATTTCCCTGTCGACCTTTGCTTTCCACGCTTCCTTTCGTTTTTTTTCCGCTATACATTCGCTTTTTTCATACACCGCAGCGTCGAAATGCGCCGTCACGCGTCAGTGTCGCGAAATCAAGAAAAGAAACTGGCCGCACTTCTCGATCGCAACACGTTCAAGATATAATAATAATCATGCAATCCGTGTGACAAGTAATGCGTGGCGTGGTTAAATGTCCGTACACTAAATAGATCAATCTTTTTTTTTGAGTATGATATTACAGGGGGACGCGCAGAGATGAGCCGAGATGGTAATTAGATTAGGTATGCATGGAGTAACGTGATTAAGTAAAATATGTCGAAACAAATTTTGCAGCATAGTAGTCGGGGAGCGCTGTTGGTTGCAGGCGACATGTCTTGCATGGAGCCATGGCAGGTAGTAGAATGCCGCTACTGACCGTTTACTTGGTGTACAGGTAGATGGCGACGATCAGGCCGTAAAGACCCAATACTTCGGCGAAGATCAGAATCAAGATCATACCGACGAAGAGACGAGGTTGCTGAGCGGTGCCTCTCACACCGGCATCACCCACGATGCCGATGGCAAATCCGGCTGCTAGACCGGAGAAGCCCACAGCCAAACCAGCACCCAAGTGGGTGAAACCACTGACAAGTAGAAAAAAAGTTTGTTAATTACAGAGTCTTTTCTCGTAAGCTAACCGTACATTCACTTTTGTCAAAACATTATAAATATTTATGTAATTATAACTATACTACTAAAACACTGCTTTTAACTACATGTGTATAGAGATTTAAATGTTATAGTAGATTTTTGTATATGCTGTGCTATACAAAAGATACATACTTATAAAGGTCGTATTTAGGGGGTCTCCCAAGACTGCCCGCAATGAGTACAGCCACCACAAGACCGTAAATAGCAATGATACCTGCCATGACAACGGGAATGATGGATTTCATGATTAATTCTGGCCTCATGACAGACATCGCTGCGATGCCTGTACCAGCCTTTGCTGTGCCATACGCTGCTCCTAGAGCTGAAAAACAAATAATTCACACAATTACAAGAGCGCAAATTAATAAAAATTATATTCTATTTTATATATATATATATATATTGAAAATTAAATATGATAGTTTGACAGTCCATCTAGAATAAAGAATTACATATGAACAATCATCCCTTAAAATTTCCTCTATAATACAAAGGGATGTAACCTACTATTTACAGTACTTGAACTTTGTCATAAAAGAAGTATCGAGGGAAGTACAAGCTTTTTCTTCATTAATCATTTCATAAACTTAATAAGAATTTACCGATAAACGAACATATCTTCTTGAAGCATTATCTTATTAGTTCGAGAGGAAACACGTGACGCGAGAATTAATTTTTTAAAAACCGACGAAATCGATCGTCGACGAACGTAACAATTCCGCGCGAATTAATGCCGCGAACGAGAGGAGAGTGAAGGGAGAGAAAGGAGGAATCGTAAATTGCATGCTGTCGCGTTTTCCGGACGGACGGTACAATTCTTGGTGGTTCTAACGGCTGAGCGTGCAACGTGGATTATCGATCGAGCAAGACGGTCCCGATGGAGAAGCGACAAAAATAATTTTTTCTCCCGAGTCATTTTTCCATTCTTCGCCAATTGTGACCGCGATTCTCGATCTCGACACTGAAAATTGGTCGCGATCGCGAAGGCGGGGAGAGGGAGGAGGGGGGGGAGACCTCGCCAGGTATCGTCATAACACCGGAGGTACCCAGCCCAGCCTGGAAATCGCAGTCACATGATTCTCACGTTGGCAGTCACATGACAATCGCACAAGTCCCATCTCGTGAGTAGGGGGGCGTGGCTGGGAGAGGCGATCGTGATCACGTTTTTTTCCTCTCTCGTACCTTCGGCCCTGCTCTAATTACGTTAATCGTGAGCCATTTAATCGCCGTTACCGCGAACCCTTATCGTGCGTGAACATATGAACGCCTTATCGTATATAAATAAACATCTCTCTCGAGCGCTGGTGGCCGCCGGTAGATTTATGTCTCGGCCTGCTCGTGGCGTTACTGATCAAACAAGTGGGCTACCTTCTCACATTTCTCAGGGCTTATCTCTGTCGCGATGTTTTCCTCGCGCTCAGGAGGTCAACGGCTCACCGAGGGGAAGAGTCTCCCTCAGTGACAAAGAGTACAAACGCTGTACAAGTCAGAACGCGAATCGGCCTACGATCAATTTGCGTTTACGCATTCACCGGGCGACGGATATATCAGCTTTTCATATAAGGCTACTCGGGAGACAAACAAGCGGAAGCAGCGGGCGATCAATCCGAAGGACATCCGCGCGATCGATATCGACTGTTTGGGGAAGAAGGACGAGGGGAATCGCGATCTTTGCTCCTCGCGTCGCGATCTCTATGCCCGTCGGCGGAAAGGCCGAGGGCGCACACGGGAAAAGTCATTCGTATTGATCTTCCCGACGGGTAAAAGCGACGCTCGCTCAACGGTGGCGGCAGCGGCGACGGCGGCGATACCCGGAGGGTCACCGTTTACCGCGAATTCGGGAAAATCGTTAATTGTAAATCGATACGCGCGCCGGGAGCGCATTCGCCTTGCGAGGAAAGAGCGACCTGCACCTTCTTGCAGGCCGAGACGAAGGTGTGCGCGCGCGAGAGAGAGAGAGAGAGAGATGGATTTTCGCGTCGGGTCGAAAGGAGAAATTTTCGAAAGCAACGCGAGAAACAGCGAGAAGGTGTAGAAGGTGCAGGCGCCGAACGGCGCGGAGCGGCGGGGAAACGCGTCTCGTGACACGCACGAGGCGGCGCACGCCCGCTCGCGTACTCGTTCCCGTCCGTCTGTTCTCCATCTGTCTGTCTGTTCGTCCGTCCGTCCGTCCATCACCGTCCCGTCGCTTTTCCGAGGCTTGTAAAATTCTAGCGGCGTGCCGCCGTCACCGCCACCGCCGCCGCCGCACGCTCGAGGTCAGCATTACGAAATAGCTGCGCCCGGTCCGGCTATTCCGCGCTAATTCGCGAATAAAACATGACTCCCCAGGGGGAACGCGCGGGCGCGTTCTTGGACCGCGCTTCCGCGGAAATTGCCAAATTGCCGCGGGCCGAGAAGCGAGCGAGAAGACGAGGGCGAGGGAAAACTCGAAAGGGAAAGCGGGTATTACGGAGGAGTACGTGCGAGTAAATTACGAGTAAAAGGCGATAATAAACGGCGGCGCACGGGAGTCAATTTCCAAGATAAGATAACGGACGGTTAAAATCTTGAGGCTGCGGAAGCCTCGTCATCGCAGCGGCGGCGGCTCGTCACGCGCGTCCTGCGGGCACATGACGTCGCCGCGTCCGCCCCGTGCGAAAAGCGAGCTCTCCCCCGCGTTTCTTCTCGCGACTATGAAGGATCGATAATCCGCGCGCGCCGCGCGCGTACGATTTTCGTCCGTCTTACGCCGCATGAGAAAATGGCGTGAGAGACGACGTCGCGGCGCCCCGTGTCAGCCACGACGACGGCGACGACGGTTTTGACGTGCGACGTTGACGACGTCGCACGAGCGGACACGCACGGAGAGGCGCCGCTCGCGGCCTCGTCGCCGCCGTCGCCGCCGTCGCTGCCGACGGCCAACGTCGCGTATGAGCGACGGGCGCGAGTGGCGTATGAGCGAGCAGCGAGATCACGAGGTGGCGATGAGCAAACAGCCGAAACTCACCAGAAAATACGATGGCAGAGGCGGCGCCCATCACGCCGAAGAACGGCGAGTACACCGGGGCGTCTTCTGCACTCATTGTGGCCTGCTTTGTCGGGTCTCGGTGGTCGAGATGATCACGGGGGTATTTACAGGTTGCACGGGGATCGTCGAACCTGGAGAGCGATCTTCACGTCACTCACGTCGCTAAACTAGTGGCCCACTGTCAAATATGGCCTACCGGAGCACAGTGGCGCGGGTCATGTGATGAGTGACGAGCGATCAACGCGGTGGTAGGTGGCCGCGACGGCGGCGTGTCGCTGTCGGTCCCCCGGCGCCGCGATTGGCCGACCGCCTGCCTCACCCGCCAATCGCGCGCCGCGTCTCATCCCCGGCCGGCTGACGTTGGGCTCGCCGATTGGCGGCGACTGTCCGCGCATCGGCCGCCGCGCATCGGGTCACGCCGTCGCGAGCGCGTGACATGCGTTTTCCGCCGCGACTTTCCGTCTTGTGCGGACCTTTTCGACCGATCTATCGCCGCGGAATATCGCATGAATATTTTTTGCGATCGCGCGACACTTTTTCAACGGTGTCGCGAACCCGAGAACGATCGTCGTCAGTGAGTCTGTCGTTTGCGCGTAGCAGGCACATGACCGGGCGTTTGAACTGTACGCGTCAGCTGAGTCGCTGCTATCTCGAAATTTCAAAGAGTAGGGTGAACTCGTGAATATAATCGTCGATACAATCACCGATCGTGAGATAAAGAAACGGAAGGAAATTACGCTGATGCGTTTATCTTTGTGTCTTATGATCGAAACTATCTCATTGTTATGTTATGTATTTGTATTATTGCTGTATTATTCAGCTCTCACCAAAAATCGTAATGCGGCCCTGACCTATAAATTACGTCATTTACTGAAGAAACTTTCAACTTCGATCAAACTATTGTGATATCTGTGTAGAAATATATTTTTCTAGATTTAAGCAATTTAATTAATCCTTACATGATGTCATCCTTACATGTGATCATGTTATCTGTTTACTCGTCCAATTTTTAAGAATTCGAGCCGTGCTTTAACTTTTAGATTTCAAATTATAAGAATTCTTGGAAATTTAGAATGACTTGTTATTTAATTATATTCTCCTAACACTTTGTAAATTTTTGAGAGATTTCGAACTTCCGCAGTTCAGACGTTTAGATTTGAAAATTTTAAGAATCCTTGAAATCGCAATTTTCAGCATTTCAGTAGGCACCATTTATTGTCTGATTATAGGTTTGTTTATTCTGAACTTTGTTTGTCTATTCCTGAACTGACTACATTAATTTAGAGTTTATTTTTATTCTTCTATGTTTTCCTATAATATGAAAGAAGAAAACACTTTGAAGTAGAGTTACTAGCTAGTTCAGAAATAATAAAATAAATCTTATAGGCCGGTATTCATAATCAATTTCTTATTTCAAGACTGTACGTATAATCTTTAGTAACGTTTTAAGATGCTAATACAACTCAGTGATTGATTTAGAACATATTAAGACTATGTTTAAGATGATCTTAAATATAAGAACTGACTACAGTATATGAATACCGGCCTTTAGTCCAGGCGATTTTGCCTGATCAGAAGTGGTGGTTGCTCTCGTATATTATGGCAAGATACTCTGGTGGTTTGCCAGCCAATCACATTTATAACAGAATATAGCATAATGCAAATTACTGTTCCACTAAAATATTAAAAATTGTATTTGTACTGCAACTAGCTAGTTTATGAACTGATCTTGACATGTGAGACTCAATTGTTTGGTCGATAATGTTTTGTTGTCTTTCCAATGCGCGCTACGTAAAATTTATATTCTATAT
>VBVR01002546.1:0-21947 GCA_011638315.1 Tetramorium parvispinum
AACTTAAACCAAAATTAAAGTTAATCTGCCGTGGTAGAAATGGACATTAGATAGTTTACCTCCATTTTTATCAATTTAGATTAATTTATAATCTCGATTTAACTTACTTCAGTAAGTTAAAGTTTAACCGAGATTAAAGTTAATCTGCCGTAGAAAGAGAGATTATTCGAATACACACGCATAATATATGTAGACGGGCAAAAATTATATGTAATGAGCATGAAGTAACAATAATGTAACGTCAATGTTATAATTTCTCACTCAACAATATAACTACAATGTAACAATTATATTGTTGAGTAGGGAATTATAACACTGACGTTATATTATTGTTTACTTCGCGTTTACTGGGCTAGTAGTAAAAAAAAGAGTAGCCAGATAAGCCACAAGTAAGTTTATCCTCCGGTGTAGACTGGGCATTAGAGTTGGAAATAATATCTCTGTTTCGCCGATATTTCAATTTGAATTTAAATATTTGCATTTTATTAAAAAGAAAGCAACAGGATCATTGAAAGCTGCCGATTGTCGGTAATTATCAGCGGCGCTTCATTGTTATCGACATCAAAGTTTTATAACCTTCAAGTTATCTACGGAGTTTTGACACTTCTCAAGTGGCGCTGAGTACGCGCATCAAAAAGCCATAATTGCTTGTTTCTTTGTTACAATTGTCATGTTTACATTTCCTAATCGGAAGTAATATTCCGTATCGTTAGGAACAATTCGGCTCGAGGTATGGCCAAGACTAAAACGATTAGCAAAGGATGCCCCAAATGCGAACAGCAGGTATTTATAGTTTCTATTATGTGTGTTATAAATTTATATATATGTTTAATATTTATTCACTCACGCACGTACACACATATTTAGAGTATGCCTTTCGTACATTTATAATGTTACGTCTTATTTCTGTAATGTAATGTTTCACTGCCACGAAGAACCACCATTTTTATTATTTATCAAATATTTTTATAATACTTAATATTTTATTAAATTTTTTTGCAATATGAATATTTCTTATAATAGTATTGTAATGTGCTAAGTATCGAAATAAAATATGTGCATAATTTTTTTTTTTTAGTCAAACGTATGTTGCACAAACGTATTTTCTATACTTTGATTTATTAATGGAATGAGAGAGATGGTAGTTATCAAATCATATATGTTTGTATTCATAGTGTACTATTTTTTTTAAAGAATTCTATTTGTAATATATTATTTTTATAATATATTATTCTGAAGACCTCATAAATCTTGTAATTTGTAACTTTATTTATCTCCTCGCCGACATACATTAAATTAATTATATACACATTGCATACCAAATCAATAATATCATCATTAATTAGTTTGATTCGCTTTTGTTGTAATAAGGTACCCGTTGCCTGCAAAGCTTGTCCCTGTGGTCATTCTTTTTTCAACGCACGACGTAATTCTATCAAAAGTCCACCCAGTCCTGACAGTGGGGTGATGAAGACAAGAAGAACGAATCGCATTAAACGCGAGAAGCCAAATTATTATGACGCTTTGGAATATGACAAACAAATGAAGAAAAGTGCCAAGGTAGACTAGAATTGCTTTTTAATCCTTTTAAACATATAAATTTGTTAGATCAAGTTTCAGTTTGTATTATTGCTACATGCAAAATATTAATATTTGTATTTGTATAATTTTTTTAATATGTATAATAATAAATCGTGTAAGACAAAGAAAGGGAGAATTAACACAGATCTTTTAGTGCATGTTAAAATTAATATATTTGAACAAGGTTCATGATACAATGGTTCAATATATGATACGAACCATTGCATTATAAATTTTATTTAAATATATGAATTTTAATACGCATCAAGATCCGTGTTGATTCTCTTTATTCTTTCTTTGTATTACATGATTTATTTTAACGTTCCAGAATTCTAATTTAATTTAGTTTATGTATAATATAATATTGTATAATATATAGTATATTTTTTGGAAAAATATTTGATATTCTTACTGCATATATAGTTAGTTATTTTACTCTTTTAGATCAGACGGACCACAGACAATGCAAATGATATCGATTGTCGACAGTTGAATAAAAAGAAGAAGCGGAAAGGAAAAGGAAAGGGCAAGAGTGGCAGTAATAGTGGCATGGGTGACGACGATGATGAAATGGACGGGATCAATGGATTATCTCCCGAGAAACAGCTCACTTGTTCCCTCATATTACAAGAACTGAACAACAAGATGAGAGTGGTGGCTTGGAAACCTACGTGAAATCTGCAATATAAATGTAAATGCATGTATCCCTTTGACGATCTCAATGACCATTAGTCCAACGTGATTGCTTTATTACGCACGTTGGTGAGGTGCAGCAAATGGAATAGAGTTACGCAGTACAATGCGCTACGTGTCTTGATTCTATACGATATTAAAAATTAAAGTTACCCAAGTTTAAACAACTGCCATGAAAATTTCCGATTGATGTAATTTTTCATATTCATAGCATTCTTATGTCTTTATTTTTTTGTTCGTTGTGATTGAGAATTGTGATGTTATTCTCAAATCTTCTACATACCGAATATATAAAATGCAACGGGATTGTACGTCCTACTTATACTATTTGTACTCTATATATTTAGCGCTAAATATAATCGTCTGATTCTCAAGATTATTCTTAGAATTCTGACGGTAGTCGCGACGAACGACGAATAATAATCGTTGCATCAGATTTACGATCAGATTGCCATATATAGCGCTTAAAATGCAAACAGATTTTACACTTTAACAAATAAAATCTTCCGAGATTATTCATAGCAATCATTACATTTATACATATCTACATATACCTTTTGAAGATTAAGAAAAAGATACGTAAAAGTCATAACGTGTAAATATCTAGATTTATTAAAAAGATTTATATGTATATTGTAAAAATTTATATTATAGATTATTTATCATCGTTTTTTTTATATACCGAGCATTCAAAATCATCAATTTACATTAATTTACTTTTTTATATAGTAGTCATCCTTTCATTTATACATATATAGATATACATGTAAACGAAATGTTTATTAAGAACAATGAATCAATAAAAAGATTTTGTATATAACTGTAATAATAACACGTAAAATGTAAATAATAAAGATAGGATAAAGAAACTTTCTTGAAGACTGTTTATTTAACATGTATGTTGTTTGTGAGACTTATATGACACATAAATATTCCTATTTATACATTTGAGGCATATGTGATTAAAAATTTGCTAAATATAATTTAAATTTATTTTTAAAAAATACTTGTATTGATAAAACATGTTCAAGGTATTGAAATGCAATGAAAACTTGAAGAATAATTTGAATGAAGAATAATTGAGAATGATAAGATAGATAAACAGAGCATGAATGTGTCAATTTCTAATTTCTGTATTTATTTAATCAAGAGACACGATAGTGTTTTGTGACAAGTATATGCGTAGCAAGACCTCAACCATGTATCTTTATTAAATTTATTTAATAATACGATATAAAAAGTGGCAGGGAGTCAATCTTGGAGATGTTCAATAAGCGCCGTGATGTTTTTTGTTTTTTACTGACAACTGTTACGATTTATTTATTTTTCCTATTACACATTAAATCACTTTATAGTCAACGATCACATTTTCAAAATAATTTACCCTTTTATGGTAGTATCCCCCTGACGATTGTTGTTCTCAGCGTTCACGGGCAGCTTTGTTGGGTTTGTTTGGTTCTCATTAAAAACCAGAAGCAGAGGTAAACCCCCAATAACCATACATGTACCCATACACAGAAAACACACTGTGTAGCTTCCGGTCACATCGCGGAGATAGCCTGGAACAATATTGTCAATTTTTACAACGATCAACGTAAGTGGCAATTAAAATCACAGTAATTAATTAGAAATATATCATATTGGGAGAATCACATGAAGATAAATAAATGTGTGTAAAATTCACTCACACGTTTCAAGTAATAAGATATAAATATTTTAATTAATTTGTACAATACAATTCATTTTTTCAAAATGTGATATGCTAATTTATCATCGTTTATGTTTCAATTTAATTTAAAATGCACTTGAAATTAAACAAGGAATAACATTTCGTTATTTATCTTTATCCATATAATTTGCGAAAATGTCATCCAATCTTAACATTGTATGATAAATAATTCCTTACAACTCGAATGCTATCGGTGACCTGACATTTTCTCAAGAAAAATCGATTTCAAATTAGTAATGGCTGCAATGTTTTATCTATTTTAAAGTCATCTGAACAATCAATATAACATCGTGTACATAAGTTTATCAAGATAAAAATTACATTAAGATAGAATAACATGTAACGTAACTTAAGTAAAAATCTGAACAAATTTAAAGAAACAATTCAAGAAAATGTAATCTTCACAGACAATCTCGAAATAATTAAAAAAAAAAACAACGGACACAAACGTATAAAAACAATCTCGAAATAATTAAAAAAAAAAACAACGGATTCAAAAGTATAAAGCCAGAGTGTATAGAAATCACAAAAAGAAATGATAATTTAATATAAAATCGCGTTCGATTTTATATTTATTTTATTACATTATATCAAAAATGTCAATTTATTTACCCTTTGCTATACAATACACGTCGGTCGCTATTAACTTATTAGAAAAAAGCAAGCACCTAGCGGTGGTTGTGCGCACACGTAAATGCACGTGCAGCCTTTGTATTTTTATCTCCGCAGTCTTAAACGTAATTATGCGGATAATTAACGCAATATATAGCGCAATACGGCTCAATGTTTTCTCTGCTCTTTCTACAGTGACACGGATGAGTTGCGCGTGTCACTCCTTCACGGTCACATACGCAGGACAGTCGAATGAATTGAAATTAAAGAGAAGAGAGGAAGAAGGCAATTCATTCGATAAATTAAAGAGCATCTGCCGCCTTTGAGAGGCGATTGCAACGTGCAGTTACCGGGATGGGGGAGGTACGACGTACCTGTGAGGGGCGGAATGGAGATCGCCCCGAAGCTCTGGAACATCCTCACGAGACCGTAGCTGGACGATATTTTGTCGGTGCCGTATTGATCGGCAAGCAGGACGGGAACTAGGAGGAACCAACAGCCTAGGCACAACCCGTACACGCCGACGGAACACGCCAGTACGTAGAAGGAGTGAGCCATCGGAATCGCCAGGACTGCCACGCCAGCACCCACCACGCTGCTCGATCATAAAAAGAGAAAGACCTTCAATAATTCAATCATTGCGCTTTCGTTTTATCGCCCCTGTCGTAAAAGTGTCCGTCCGGAGATATTTAAAACGGATTTATATCGCAGCGGGACAATTAATTGTTCGTTCGTTAAATATTCAGATTGAACCGATTATATCCCGGAATATTTCTCAAGATCCTAAAATATGTTTCTCCAGAAGACTTATAATCTTGGAGCATCGCGTCGGATCCGGAAATGATCTACGAATACTTCCCGGAGTCGAGCTTCGTAATTTATTTATCAGGATGAGATGTGAGTTTCATTTAAAATCCAGATAGGGACCTTTTGCAGTAAATACACAATCATTGTTTCTTTCCATTCACACCTTTCGCAATAATGATCGTAAAGTGAATTTGCAAAATGCATATCTTTTGCTAAAAAAGAATTTTATAATTATAAGTTGTAAATATTGAAAAAATTGTGAAGGAAAATTACTTAAAAAATAAAAAAATTATTTACTTTTACTTGAATATTGTACAATTTTCTGCTGTAACGGTTTTTACAATAATTAATTTTACAAAATTAATTTCTGAAATGTATTCAATAATAATTTTGCTAAGATATGATTCGCTCTAGTATTACATTCATATAAGTATTTATTTTAGGCATTAATTTTTTAAAGATTACTATATGTTATAATAATTAAATTTAGAATTAACGATTTTAAAAATTAGATTTAGACTTATCACACAATATATTATATATTATATTTAAAAATTTTAATGATGCTAAAATTTGTCTGCATGCGTTCCTATCTGGGAATAATTGCGTTTTCCTCCAACCAGCGTGATATCTCGCGACGTCCCAGTTATCTTACGACGCGTGGATCGAGTTCTGAAAGCTCGCCGTGAACGAAATCGCTCACCTGCCGATGTACCCTTTTCGCCGGTCGAACAGCTTGAGGTCCGAGAGCCAGCCGAGGCCGAGCCTGCCGCACAGATCGAGAACGGCGGAGATGGCCACGAGGTAGCCGGCCTCCGACTTGCTATAACCGGCGGCATGGACGTATGCCGGCAGGTAGTACAGCATGTACGGGCTGCCGGTGGACATCAAACTGACGGAGAAGCACATCATGATGAACTGCGGGTCCTTCAGCAGCGACAAGTCGAGATAGCGCGTCAGTCTCTGCATGAACGTGATCTTGGAGTCCGTCGATGCTGTTAGCGTCAACGACGGCATCCTGTTCAGCGGCAACGGCGGCTGCTGCTGTTGCTGCTGCTGTTCCGGAGGACCGGTACCTATCGCGGACGACTTCAACGACCTGAGGGACGTTCTGGCCGCCTTGTAGACGCACGTCGAGTCCGTCGACAGATCCTCCACGCTGTGCAGGATGCTGGAGCTGCGAATCTTGGAAATGGGCTTCATCCGGAGGCCCTCGCCCAGCACGTCTTTCTCCTCGTCGCTGTCGGTCAGCTCGACCGCCACCACCCCGCTGTTCTGGTGGAACAGCTCGTTCAGCATGTTGTGTCGGGCAGTCGGATCGTTGGCGAACAATAATTCCAATTTCTGTTGCTTCGACTTGTCCTGATCCTTGTCCTGTAAACAAGATAGCCGATGAGTCATAAGTTGACATTGATTTGCTGCAATCGATATCGATTACTTCTCGTGAGTAACTATGAATTCTATGAACAGAGTAGGAAAAATGTACACTGCCCGACAATAATTCGTTCCTATCGTTCTACGGACATAACATTTTAATCCCCAAAGTTGTCAGCAGATCAAAATATCGAAAGTATGTACGATGCAACCGGCATTAGTGAATATAATTTTCGCAAAATAAATTCAGCGCCGTGACTATATTCCCATGTTCCCCTTGCCCCGCGAAAGGGGCCATGGAACGAATTATTGTCGGGCAGTGTACAGGGTGTTACCGCAATATACACATCATTACGCCGGATTGCCTATCTGTCTATCGGCAGGGGCATGATTCTCCGGATGTTCAGGATAAAGTCGCATTTGTTATTGCTATATTTTTTTCAGCAGGATACATATTTCACTTATATTATTAAATTTGGATACTACTTATAGACCAGGCTGGTAAAAGCCAATCTCCTACTTCTAATTATTTACCAAACTTGTAGTCTGACTTTATCCCGATAATGCGAAGAAGCATGCCCTTGCCGATAGACAGATAGGCAACCCGGCTTGTAATGATGTCTGTATGTTGCGGTAACACCTTGTGCATAATAATGAAAAATATTAACTTCAAGACATCAAGTAAATGTATAATATACATGTCGATTGTACCTGTTCTTTCAGTTCCTTCTCAAACTTCTCCACCGAGACGGCGTCTTCCTCCGGGGCATAATTTTCGTCCAGTGGTCGGTACAGCGTCGCGCTGACACATACGTGCAGCATGCAACCGCCTAGTAGCAATATTGTTCCGTGAAAGCCGAAGTCCTTCACCAGAAATTCAATCAGAAGCGGGAATACAAAGCTACCCGCGGCAGTGCCGGACACGCAGATGCCGTTCGCCAAGGCGCGATGCTTGTCGAAGTACTGCGACACCAGAATTATACCTGGCGTCGTCGACAAGCCACCGCCGATACCTGCCAAAAAAAGGACACCCTTTATTTTGGACTCGTAGTAAAGTACGTCATTGGAACTGCTCGGCAATGCATAAAGTCTCAGTAAACATTAACTGTCAGTAACATTGCATAAATATTATAATTTCTCATATATATATATATAATAATTCAATAATATATTGCAAATATAACAATATTATATATAGTAGTTACATTGAATAGATAATTACGATATTGATGCAACCGCCGGTACCACATGATGGTTTATATATATTTTATATACCTTTCCTAAACATATTGTTGCGCGCTGCGGCTTAATAAAAAAAACCAACCGATTAGAGATGTTACTGATGGTCGATGGTAGTTTACTGTGACGAAGAGGACTGACTGAGGGAAGAGTGAAATTCAAATGCAAACCTGTCAACACTCCAAATGTAAAAAAGAGGTGTATCAATCGCGTGGCGAAGTAACTAGTTGTAAGTCCTAGAGCGCAAAAAAGTCCCCCCACGAAAACCACCGTTCGACAGCTGTACTTCTGGCAGAGCATACTCGTCACCGGAGCTGCGAAACGAAATGTCGCTTTAGTACACCTACATTTATATCAAACGAACGGGGTCCGCTGGCAACGAGTCATAGATACGGTGACCGTATTTCTTTGAGAAAAATAAAGAACATAGCCACCTAACTTAAACTCCTTCCACAAACAGTGCAATGTAAATTTATTATCGTTAATATTTTTTTCCCTGAATATATAATTTACTTGAAAAAAGTAAAATTTTGTAAATTAAGACAATTAAATTTAAAGAAAGAAGCACATCTTTATTTAAACATTATACAAAATATATAAAGATGATAAAGATTGAAATATAGAATATTTTATAGGACCTCAGAAAAAAAGGACAAAAGTAAGTTTCGAAGAAAAAAAATAAATCTAAAGGACATAGACTTAAAATAAAGGACTGTCCTCTGTAATACAGGACGGATGGTCGTCGTAATCATAGGTATCGATGATTTTCGCTCTTTCTCTCCGAGAAATGGAGTGCCTGAACAACGACGACGACGACTCACCAAGCGCTAGACATAGGCACGTCAGAATCGCTGGTATCCAGGACGCGACCGAGGCGGATGAGTCCTTGAAGGTCTCCATGACCTCGACGTAGAGCACGCCGTAGGACTTGACCAGCCCGGCCACCCAGAACTGCACGAAGAAGGCGCCGAACACCACCACCCAGCCGTACCCGCCGTCCAGCGGGACGTACGTGATGTTTCGAGGTTTCCTGCTTTCGTTCTTCTGCCGGGATTTTCTCCTTTTTGGGGCCGCATACCTAGCGGATCTGGATCACCATCGAAGCGGTTATTCGAGCGAATAATCATTTCGCAAATTACAATAATACGAAACTACTCTATGCAATAAACTTTATCAAATTTCGATGATTTCAAATCTTTTTTTAAATCTTAAAAATTGAAACTGGGAGGAAGGGAGGTTCAAAGAAAGATTATAGTAATAATAACTCGTTTGCAAAACGAAAACAATCTGTAGTGTATAAATTTCACACGTGGGAGGAATTACATAAACGTAAGAAAAATGGATGTGAGCGTACAAAATTGAACATGCGCGAGCTAAAGTTAAACGTACACGGTTTCGATTTGCATTTCCTAAAAAAAAATATATAAGATTCACATGTCTATAAGATATTGAAATGCATACATATGAAATTTAGGTCGCTACATCTTTGTCAACTACACATTCTCGTTTCCGCAGAAATCACATAGAAAATCATCGGCGGAAACGGCATGGTTTTCGCGCGCATGCAACAGCTCGAATTAAACGAAAGAGCGCGATGAAGGAGAAGAAGGATGAAACCGCGTTGTGGTCTGTGCAGCACAAGCAAGCACGTACGCAAAGTCGACGCTCGTCTCTTCCCGATACCTGTGTAGTAAACACACCCCCGAGACAATACTGACACTCCGACACCGACCTGAGCTCCCTGGATTTGGCGATGAGCGGCCGGGCAGTGAGGCTGGATATCGTCAGCAGGTTGTCGTTGTCCTCGTCCTCGGCAACGGTGCCCTCGGGGCTCTGCAGGTGCGGTGGCACGATCGGCGTCGAGGTCGCCGTCGCCTGCACCGCCAGGGACGCCGGCCGCTTCGGCGACGGCGCCCCGACGGCGACGCTGCCGCTCAGGTCGAACACCGGCGCCGAGTGGATGGAGAAAAGCGAGCCCAGCTGAGTCGCCGGCTGATCATTCATATTCTCGTCGATGAGATTGCTGCCGGTGATCGCAGCCATCTCCTGGGACGCTGCCGCCGGGACGCCGACGTCGACGTTGACGTCGGCCAACAGGCTCGACGCCCGACACGCCTCCTGAAAGCTCCATTCCCGTGGTAGCGACATGTTTCCTCGGCGGCTTCCTCGGCGGAACCGGGGGGACCGTAATACATTGGATTGTGTTGCTGGGTTGGTCGCGCGTGGTTTATTCGACCTGGTCTCTCTCTGGTTCCTCTCCTCGAGCTCTCTCCTCGCTCTCCTCGGTCCACCCTCGCCTGGTGCTCACCCTCGCCTGACCTTCTCCACTGATCGGAGAACGGTACTGGTTTACCAGGACGCGACGTTACCCGTCTGCTCGCCGTAGGGGCGCTGTTACGATCATGCAACCCTTGCGTGGCTTGATTTCCTTTTGATTGTACCGCAAGCACCCCGTCGGGTAGGAGGGCTTCGGTACCTCTTGATTTGATTATCAAAGACAAGCCTGTGATGAACTTGAACTCGGAACTTGAAATGAAAATGTCAATTGGTCAGCGACGGTCAGCGTCTTGTCGTCTGCCTGCCAGAGCACTTGTCACGACTTTCTAATGTGGACTGACGAGACTTTCTCGGTGAACACGAGTGGCGTGCGCACGCAGACTGGCGGAGGGTTGCTACTAACTGGAAATTTACAGTGGGATCGATACGTCGGTGACGCTGACGTGCAAAGGCATCTTCGCGGAAATCACCCGCGACCCACGTGCGAATGTACTGACAGGGGAAAAACCACGCGTGTGACGGCCACGAGACAAGGGCCATCATTTTTCGAACGAACGAAACTGGGTTACATGAATATGGAGCTCCACCAAGTCTTCTGATAAAAGCGAGAGGGAGAGAGAGAGAGAGAGAGAGAGATAGACAGACAGAATCGCTACGTTTAAAGCACTTTGTATAGAACGTTAACAGCTGAAATGTTGGCTGAAACTTGATTATTCTGTAAAAAAACAACATAGAACATTTAAATACATTTGAATAAAATTTGCACTTTGCTGCACAGAACTCACGCAAAGAAATGAAAAAAATATTACTCTGAAAAAATAAAAAACATTTAAATATATTTATATAAAATTTATATTTACTCATTAAAATTATACATTAAACAAAATTTACATGCTTAATAGAAAAAAATGACGTTTTTTAAAGAAAGAAAAGAGAATCAAATCATTATAAGTACTCGAAATAGTTTAACACCCAAACGAACGTCTGATCTCATTGAGAAAATCGAAATTGCTTAAATTATCAAACTAATTTTACATTCATATAGCTACGCGTCTAGAGATTCTATTTATTTCCGGCAGAAATTCAAAACTTTTTAATAAAACTTACAATGGCAAGTTATTACTTGAGATTTTGTATATGAAATGTTGGTAACCGGATAAATTATAACTTTATAATTTTGAGAAAGAGATATCTGTAATATTTTAATGAGTAAAAATATTTTTATAAAGAATGTAGTATATTTGTAAGAAACGTATCAATGATACCTATAACGTTCTATTATCAGAAGATGTCTGAATATATAGATAACTGTTTAAAATTGGAATGTTTGGAAGACGATTTCGTCTATATTTCATAGAGATTTAATAATATTTTATAAAGTTATTTTTAGAATTATAACAAGTATTTTGTCGAAAATCGCAGTCGTCAGCTCAACCACATTGATAATTGTAAAATTTACATACTGCCGTGTCATTTGTTATTTCAACGAACCTAGAATTTTCTTGGCTTAAACTTAAAATAAACCGCTAATCATTCGTAAAATTGCGACCAAAATCTCATTAGAAAGCGCATCGCATTGCGGTTTAAACTGATTGTCTCCCACGTTGGCCTTCGCTTGTCATTACGTCATCTAGCGTGCACTGTTTGCCCTCGATTGTCGTAATTACCTGGTAACAGTAATTGTTAGGAAGAAGTTTGCGCAGATTTAGTCGTTTTGCAAATTGCTGCAACTAGATAAAATTTAATTATACGTGAACAAAATCGAAAGAAAATTGTTGTCTTCTGTTATTTCATCTAGTATTATTTAAATTGTTTTTCGATAATTTCGTCGAAAAAAAAAGAATCAATTTGAGAGAGTTCTTCTCAAGCATGGACATACCTCACCTTCATTTATCTTCTGCTAATAATATTAGAGATGCTTGTAAGATAAACTTTGTACAGTAAGTAAGATGCTTTCGCGGAAATAATGACAATGCAAGCGACGATACTGATAATATTAAATGTTGCAGCATACGCCACAGCGACTGTTTCAATTGGCATCGTTTGAATTTGGCGATTTCTCGATCGAACACCCTCCTGGCGGGGATGACTTCTACGCGCAGCATCCGACTGGATCAATGACAAATCTCCAACTACATCCCCTGCGCTCGCGCTCTATCTCGAGGCTCGGCATTAGCGCTTGGGCTGTTCCAAAGTGCGCTTCCCTCGGGCGTGGACCGGTTTTGACATGTAATAAATACTAGTAGGTTCCGAGTGGATCCCTGGAGATCCGTCTCGCTCCAGACACAATAGGCCGAGATAAAAATAAGGTGCATATACCTAATAAAGCATCAGAAATCAAAATCACGTGAGTAAAAGCTACTTGAGTTTCCTTTTAAAAGATGTGCGAACCACGGCTAGAACCCAGTGAAATTTTCGATGACAACAAAGATTATTATTTTTAACTACTTGTCTGAACATAATGCAAGGAAATAAGTTAATTTATATATGAGGCACATAAACTTGGAACATAAATATCGAAGACGTGGGAGAAACACGTAGAAAATCACGAGTGAAATAGTGCTTTGTTTGATGGTAGAAAAACACGAAGAACTTTCACGCGAAAATGGGCGGAGGCTGTTTATTCTAAAACGACATAAACTCATCAATGACCTAGTTATCTTTTAATGAGACAAAAAAGAAGTACAACTTATAGTTTATAAAATAATTTTTCTCCACTCTCACCAAGCTCGTTTTTAAAAACTGACGTCTAATAACGAAAAACATCTAAAATAAAAAATTGTAATAAATGATATATTATAATTTAAAAATTAAAGATTAATTCTTAAATATTTTATAATTTAGACACATTATATTAAAATATTTAACGCTATTAACATATATTAATTTCTTTGAATTACATTAAAAATATATTAAAAAGTCTAAAATTGTTAATTTTTTATTAATTGTTTTTTATTACTAATAATAAATTTCAATTATTAATAATTGTTTATTCATATTTTCAATTTTACCGAAGAATATTAATAATTAAATAATACGAATTAATTTTTCGCTAAAATTATTTTTAAGTGCATTAGATATTTAGTTGAAAAATATATATTTTCATTTTATTTAGTTCATAAACAAAATCCTAATATTAATTGTTAAAAACTTAATAACTCATTAATTTATCGCGAGGATTTATTTACAGAGTGGCCGCACAATGACGAAATTACGGGTGAAGACAGTACTGTCACTTATTTTCATTATTTTGCACAATGCTCCACGTTTAGGACTCGTCCTCGCCAGGACAATGACTTACAATTATAACAATCCAAGGTTCTTCAAAATTGGCGGCGTTCTCTCCAATGTTGAGAGCAAAGAGCACTTTTCAAAAACGATTGACGTAAGATTAATAATTTTATTAGAGTAATAATATTAGACAGGGTTCTCGCCAACTAGATTTTGAATCTATACTGAATAATGTTGTCGAATAATACAATGTATTTCAAAATGTTCGTAGCAAATAAACAATTTTTGAGTTTTTCGTACTCATAGTTTTTAAATGCAATTTTTCGAAAAATATTTATTCAATTTAAAAAAATTAATATCATTGTGAAGAAAACCAGTGTTATCTTTGAAATGATAATTATTTGATCTTTATTGTTATTTAAAATTTTTTCGAGAGTAGCTATTAAGGAGATAAAGTAATATAGTTAAACCACACCCCTTTGAAATTAATATTGATGTGTATCTATATTCTTGATAAAAATCAATTGATTATAAAATTAGCGGGGTAGAAAGTTGGCGGACCCTGTATATGTATATAAAACTTATCATATATGTAAATGTATAAGATAAATTGATTTATAATAATTGTTAAATTTTCCCTAAAAAAGTTATATGCATTATAATATTACATTATATATTATATATGCTTATATGTTATATTTAGTATGTATTTAACATAAATATGTACATTCATATACAATATACATTCATATATCTCAATTTCAGCATCTCAATTTCGATTTCCAATACGTCAATAAAGGGGTGACATACAAGCATACAGTAATCGAGATGGACTCCAATCCTATTAGGACCGCATTGAGTGTCTGCAAATCTTTGATAGCCGAACAGGTGTACGCAGTGGTGGTGTCGCATCCGCTTACAGGTGACTTGTCACCGGCAGCAGTTTCCTACACGAGTGGTTTTTACCACATACCTGTAATCGGCATATCGTCCAGGGACTCAGCCTTCTCGGACAAAGTATGCAGGATGATAAATAAATTTATTTTAATTTAATAATTTACACAAAAGGACAAATTAATATAGAATGCAATTAAAATCTGAAGAAAAACAGTATTTTTGCGTAAAATTAAACTAAAAATGTAGAATTTTTATCATTTATCGAAAGAGCTTGCGATTTTTTTAAGAAAATCAATTTTATAAATTGGAAAATTAATGCATTGTCAAATGCATCTTTCATGTATCCAAATGGGAAGCGATTCCACATTGGTTCCACATTCGATTATTGGTGTAATTAAACGATAATGTTTTTTTTTCCAGAACATTCATGTTTCATTTTTGCGCACGGTACCACCTTACTCCCATCAAGCGGATGTCTGGGTAGAATTATTAAAGCACTTCAATTACATGAAGATCATCTTCATCCATAGCTCCGACACGGATGGTCGCGCGCTCCTCGGACGTTTTCAGACGACGTCGCAGAATTTGGAGGATGACGTAGAGATCAAAGTGCACGTATGTTGTTTAGTGTGCATTAGTTTGTATCTTTTACCGTGTTAATAATTCATCATGTTAATTTTACGATGTACTTTAGCTGTTAATTACAATATAATTAAAGATTTATTATTAAACTTTTTTATTATTAAACGTTTTACTAACAGTTATGTAATTTTCTTATAATTATTACTATATCATATAAATAAAAAAGACGAATTTTCTGTCACTAGATCACTGTTTCAGGTCGAATTAGTCATCGAGTTTGAACCGGGATTACATAACTTTGAGGAGCAACTGAGGGAGATGAAAAGCGCACAGGCGAGAGTCTGCCTCATGTATGCCTCGTAAGTATCGTATCTCGACATTACGAATCTGGAGAATTGCTTTGGAAATGGAAAAATAAAAGAATAAAAGTTGAAGAATAAAAGTATAAATTTCTATTCTAAAATAATAAATGTGGGAAACAGAACAGTGTGTAATCACACAACATTAATAATAACACCATCTTACAATTTTTAAATTCCCAATCATTTAACATCTCTACTTGTAAGCTAATGTTATTTATTAGCATTTTAACATAAAAATATTGTATAAAATATCATTTTAACATCAAAGTTGACAATGACTAAAAGTCAAAATCACAAATAGCTTCAGCTTACTACTTGGAATCGTATTTATATGCGAATCTCAGTTGCGAAGATATTTAAATCAATTTCTCTGGACTCATAACAGGAAGAAGGACGCGGAAGTAATCTTCAACGACGCCGCTAATCTAAACATGACTGGTGCCGGTTACGTGTGGATCGTCACCGAGCAGGCGTTGGACGCGCCGAACGTGCCGGACGGCTTGCTGGGATTGAAGCTGATCAATGCTACTCAAGAAAAATCGCATATATCCGATAGCTTGTCAGTACATCTGCTATGCGTCTCGGTTCCCATCGCGTTATACATTTGTCTTCAATTTCCTTGGAATTGATTCCTTTTGGTCTAAGCTTAACTAGACATCATCCATCTCGTATAATGAACAATCAAAGACAAGAATCTTTTTTGGGAACTAGCGGGTCTTACCTCAAATAATTTCGAAATTTAAAAATTTATTAAAAACTTGCCCTCCCTGCATTTGTTTCTTTGCGTGTTGTTTAGATACGTCCTCGTGTCCGCGTTGCGAGCGATGAATCAAACGGAGAAGATCACCGAGGCGCCGAAGGACTGCAGCGATTCCGGTTCCATATGGGAAACTGGCAAAACCCTTTTCCAGTACGATCATGTTATCGTACCTGTCATACCTAATTCTCTGAGAAATTCGAAACATTTTCTTTTCACAAATGTCTAATAGCAATGAAAGTTCTATCGCATCACCTTTATCCTTTGTTACTGTCTTTTTAGGTATATTCGCAAGCAAGTATTACCGCATGGTTCAACGGGTCGAGTGGCATTCGACGATAACGGGGATCGCATATTCGCCGAATATGACATAATCAATATTCAATATACAGATATCAACAAGACGCAGATATCTGTCGGCCAGTACTTTTATCCCGCTGTGAGTAGACAATTAGAAGTAAGCGAGAGAATCAATGTGTGTGAGCACGGGTGGTATTTATAATTAGACAGATATTTATATGGTTGCAACGATCCTGAAGACGCAGTCGATTGCATCTTGCGTAAAATGTTACGTCTTTGCATCAAGCCATAAAGCAATCTTTTCAAATGTAATGTTTCCTTGTTCAATAGAATGGTACCAAGATGAAGCTGCGAGTGAATGAATCCAATATTATATGGCCCGGTCGTTTGAAGATAAAACCCGAGGGTTTCATGATACCCACGCATCTCAAAGTTCTGACAATCGAGGAAAAGCCGTTCGTTTATGTCCGCGAATTACCCGAGAACGAGAATAAGTGTCAACCTGAGGAGATTGCGTGTCCGCACTTCAACATAACGGACGGTGCGTTATTATTCAATGAGACATAAAGACTTGATCAAACTCTTATTGACTTATTAAGTAATATCTATGCTAGTTTATAGCTTGCATGGAATTACTAATTTTCTTACATATGAAAAGAAAAATTAAAGCTAATATGTTAAAAATTGTAAGCAATTTTTAATCGATTTTTAATCGATTGAATTAATTAATCACCGATTAACTTAATCGGAATTTGGGTCAAATCGCTACAAAAATTAGTTCCGATAATAAATAATAGTGTCAGCTCAAACTAATTGTCACCATCTTCACTAAAAAAAATTAGCACCAGATCAACAGTATTCGAAAAAATGGCACTTGAGAAGTATAATAAAATGGAATTAATCTTTGTCTTTTCAACAGATAAACAAATGTTTTGCTGTAAAGGATACTGCGTGGATTTATTAAAGGAGCTGGCGAAAACAATTAACTTCACGTATAGTTTAGCCCTGTCGCCGGACGGTCAGTTTGGTAGCTACGTGATCAAAAACACTTCAGGTACGTGAGACAATTTTATATATAAATATAAATGTATTGAATTTTTATAGAAAAAATATTACGAGTATCCAGAGAATCCACATGGATTCTATTTAGTTTCCAAATAAATTCTTAGACTTCGAAAAAATTAGCAATTTGATCCCTTCTCTATCTTGTGTTTCTTTTTGTTCCTTTTTCGCGTTTTGACATGTATTAAAAGTTGGAGGAAAAAAAGAATGGACGGGTCTTATTGGCGAGATAGTCAACGAACGAGCGGACATGATCGTCGCGCCATTAACGATTAACCCCGAGCGTGCTGAGTTCATCGAGTTCAGCAAGCCGTTCAAATATCAAGGCATCACTATCCTTGAGAAGAAAGTAAAGAGATCTTCCCTTAATTATATACAAAATATATAAAAATATCACGAATAGATTTTATGTAAAAAAATAAATACATGTATTTTTCAGCCTTCAAGATCGTCCACTCTTGTCTCCTTCTTGCAACCGTTCAGCAACACCCTTTGGATCCTCGTGATGGTATCAGTGCACGTAGTCGCGTTGGTTTTGTATCTGCTCGATCGATTTTCACCCTTTGGCAGATTCAAACTAGCCAATACTGACGGTACCGAGGAAGACGCCCTCAATCTATCCAGTGCTATCTGGTTTGCTTGGGGTGTATTATTGAATAGCGGTATAGGAGAGGGTAAGGTATTTTTCTTTCATCCCCTTTTCAATTAACCGGGTCATTCAATTAATCACTTGAAGAGAGAAACACTGGAAAAGAATAAAATAATTTGCAATTTAAAGTTCATGTCGAAGAGTATCTTTAAACTGGCTCTCGTGTATAACTACCATTTGATTGTTAATGAAATTTTTCATTGTCAATAAAATTTTGTAGGCACCCCGCGAAGTTTCTCCGCACGCGTACTGGGAATGGTATGGGCCGGATTCGCTATGATCATCGTCGCATCGTATACTGCCAACTTGGCGGCTTTTCTCGTTTTAGAACGACCGAAAACTAAGCTCACCGGCATCAACGATGCTCGAGTAAGAACTAAGATTATGTTACTTGTCAAAAAACGCATCAGGAATAGAATAAATGAATGAATGAATGCATCTGGCGTGCTGATATGAATACCTGCGATGTTTGTTTGTAAAGCTCAGGAACACGATGGAGAATTTAACGTGTGCGACGGTGAAGGGATCCGCCGTAGACATGTATTTCAGACGACAGGTAGAATTGTCCAACATGTATCGTACAATGGAGGCGAATAACTACGATACTGCCGAGGATGCGATTCGCGACATTAAAATTGGGTAAGCGATAGATGCTTCGATTTTTTGGATCGTAAATCCTTCACTTAAGTGAAAACCTTGGATTATCAAATTATTAAATGTATATTACATGATTACGATTTGATTGATTTTTTCTTTCCAGGAAATTAATGGCGTTCATCTGGGATAGCTCGCGATTGGAATTCGAAGCGGCTCAAGATTGCGAATTGGTGACGGCTGGTGAACTGTTCGGCCGTTCGGGTTACGGGATCGGTTTACAAAAAGGATCTCCTTGGGCGGACGCTGTGACATTAGCGATCTTAGACTTCCACGAAAGTGAGCACTTCACATTCACAAATTTCATATTTCGTTATCTAGAAGATTCTTTTTTGTTACTTCTGCTGATCATAATTCTTGTTATACTATCGTGAAGTGTTGAAGTGTCTGAAACGTTAAAAATTAAATAATAATAAATTATATGAGGAATGTAATTGGAATTTAATTTGACATTAAATATTTAATGACATATGATATATGCAATAAAAATAAATCTATTAATCGCTAACAATCACTTCTTGTAGGTGGTTTCATGGAGAGTCTCGACAATCGTTGGATCTTGCACGGTAACATACAACAATGCGAACAATTTGAAAAAATGCCAAATACTCTCGGCCTGGAAAACATGGCAGGAGTGTTCATCGTCGTCGGCGTTGGCATCGGCGGCGGAGTTGCTCTAATTATAATCGAAATGGCATACAAGAAGCATCAAATACGTAAGCAGAGAAAAATGGAACTGGCGAGACATGCAGCCGACAAATGGCGAGGGATGATAGAGGTAACTTCAAAAGTCAACTGGATCGATTTAATCCAATTATGTCAAATTAATCGAAGTAATTCAATTATTCCGATTACGATTTAATTGAAATTGCATTGTTCTCATTTCTCGAAGTCATTTATTAAGGAATTTCTTGAAGTTATTTTCAAGAATTTGTCGAAAAATCCACTTTTGAGATACTTAATCCTACCTTTGTGAAAGATTTGCACTCTTATTGTATATCTATTTCTACCAATGCAAATTAATCTTGATTTAATTAATTTATTTTTATCTTTTTTTATAACTTTTTTTTAATTTCTTATAATTAGAAAAAGATAAGTTAAACTAAGATTAAAGTTAATCTATATTGGTAGAAATGGGTAATAATCAATATATCACAACTCGTATTTCGAATTATTGCGGAAAATTATTGTACTCTGTTATTTCGCAAGCAGAAGCGGAAAACTTTGCGGGCATCGATAGTGACGCAGCGAAGAATCCAGAGCAATGGCCTGAACGATCCCGCGACGGTGAGCCTGGCGGTCGACACGGTCGCCGCCAGGTCGAACGTGGGTTCGCGCAGCCCGGGTCGCGCCTGGCCCGGTGACAGCGATCTGAGACAACGGCCGATTTCCCGCTCCGATGACATTAGATTGTCGCCCGCCGCCTACACTGCCGACGTGTCGCATCTCATAGTCTAATCCTACGTTGATTTGTAGTTTTTTACCGAATCAGAAGCGTCGTCGCCGAACGTTCCTAGTAGATCGATTACAACATGGGATGTGAAACACATCCCCATATCTTCCTCGCATAGCGGAATATCGCATATAATCGGCGAATAATTGTGTGGGATATATTTGAAATGATTAATCGTTCGCTTGTTAGATGTTTATAGAACATTGTGATGGACTATCTTAAGATATCCCTGATATTTATTGAATTGTTGCAGATAAGATGCCGTTTGTTTTATGTAAATGATTGATGAAATGATGTTGAGATGATTTAATTTTTTTGAAAAAAAAACACAAATTATATGTATTTGAACGATTCAATAATGTTTAATATAATGTTAGTGAAATTCATATGAATATTCTCAATCAAATTATTGGTAAAATGTAAAGAAATTTTTTAAAATATCTATTGAGTCACTTTATTTGTTACAACGAAAAAGAAACATTGTGCTTATACATATATATTTATTATGAATCTATCAGTGACGTTTCGTTGATTGTAAAAAAACATTAAAATATAATTAATTTCTTTCACATAAGATTTTCCTTTAAATGTAAATCTATTAAGTCAGATTTCCTCCGGTATAAAATTATTAAACCACTTTATCAATGCAATTCTTCGAAAACAGGAATTAAAGTTACAGGCAAGATTCACACATTTAATCACACACACACGCACGCATCTTCAATATTTTAGGTTTTTTTTTTAATAAACACTTGTTTTGTCTTAAATGTAAAGAATGGATAATTCCTATATTGTAATTTTCAAGAACCATAATCGCATGATGTAGAGTATACGCTAAAAAATTTTTGTTTTATGTGTTTATTGAATATTGTTAAGATATTTTTATCTTAATTGGCTTCAAATTGCAAGTAAATTTCTCAAATTTCATAAGCATAACTTATATTATTGATCTAATGATAAACATGTATTAAGACGATCAATTGTATAGATATGTCCTGTCATAAATTATTGATATTGGCGTTCGTGCTTATAGAAAACTACAACAATTTAGTATGGAAGAAGCTAACTTAAATATCCAAGTGAATGAAGTAGATGGATGAGGAATGAATACCGGAGTCTTCAACTGTGAAGTATTCAACTGTGCCAGTGACCTAACGATATCCTGCTGTAGGCGAAGGATATACTGGCGTTACAGAGGGATAGCCTGGCGTTACCGAGGGATAGCCTGGTGTTACAGAGGGATATCCCGATGTGGAAGAGGGATAACTCACAGACGGACTTGCAGGACTGTAGTTTGATGCAGCAGGGATGGAAACGAAAGGCTGGCTCGGATAGTTTTGTTGCCCAGTGAACGTTCCGCTGGATGCAGCAGCATTGGCCGAGGCGGTCGCGAAATTTGAACCAGCTGGAGCGCTTAACTTTATTACACCCAAAGAACCACCTGAAGGACTGACAAAAGATGAGGGAACACCTGCATTTGCTGTAGCTGATGCGTCGGCAACGGCTCCTTGTCCGTATGGTGGTAAATATGTAGGCGCGGGTGTCGACATAACAGATGGATATGTAGCAGGTGGGTGTGTAGGTCGTGGAGGTGGTGGCGGTGGCCGAGGTGGCGGTAGATATGTACGACGTGTAGGTGGTGGTGGCGGTGCAGGTGGAGGTATGTATTTAGGTGGAGGAGGCGGGGG
>VBVR01002547.1:0-21923 GCA_011638315.1 Tetramorium parvispinum
CAGGTAAAGTCATCGAAAAGTGAATATTTTATGAGATATTTCATATTTTATATTAAAAAGTGTCATGAAATTTAAAATCTCTCGAAAAGTACTTAACAAAAATATACTCAAATATAGTGTTTTGGAAAGCTCTTGAAATACGCTACAAGAATATGCAATGAAATATAGGGTATTCCATTTAAAAAATTAAAGGTGACCTTCACGTGACCTTCAAGTAACTATTCAAGGTCAAATTAATGACATCATCTTATGTAAACCTTGAAACCATACAATTTTTGTCTGAAACATTTTTACTGAAAATACTTTCCTGCAGAGATATCCCGGTGGGTAAGTTAAAATGGGACACCCTGTATGTTCCATCTGCTACGAGTATAGCTACATCTTCACCGTTTGCAAATAAAGCTTTAACTAAACGCCGAGTATGATTATTTATAAAATCTTTCCTGGAAATGTGATTCACACCAAGATATTTTGGAACAAAATTTTTCATAAGAGCTTGTTTAGCAGAGTGTACCGCTTTACGAACATTTTGTTTTCTGGTGCCAAAAAGAGTTGATAATAATGACAACGACATTCCTGTCCTTAGTTTTATCAAAAGAATAGCTACGCAAGTACGTATACTTCTTACAGATGTATTCCGTAAATCATTTTCTATTTGACAATATCATTGAAATCTTTTTTGGATAACCCAGTAAGTCTGTGATAATCTACATCACTCAAAGCTTCAGGAGTGTCAAAATCTAGCGAACGTCTACTAGCTAATGCACGTATACTATTTAGTAAATTAAATATCTCTGAGCTATTTAAAGTAATAGTATCTGAAGTTTTCAGGATACGATTGACATCATCGTCCTTAAATGAATCACCCGTAAGATGTCTTTTACAACATCTTGCATTTCCTTGAATTATAATGCCCTTATTTATAAATACCTGAAGTCTCGCATGTGATGGTACAACAACAAGTTTTTTATCACTCTTACAGACAAGACAGATTCTATGTGACTTACTAGTCCTGCTAAAAGCAAGAGTGATAAAACTTTCATTTTGAGAAGGATTATGGGAACCATTCTCCATCTGAGAATTATGAACAAATGAATTAGCAGCGTCCATAGTGAAAAAATGCAATCGAGCCTTTCAATATAATCAATATTCTATATTTAAATATTATAATGTAACCAACATTTAGCATGTACTATGCAATTACATGCGGTATAGAAAATTGCTGCTAAATGAGTTTGCTAGGGAATATTTCCTTATGCTGTAAAGTTTTGTTAATTCACGGCATATGATAGTAAGTTGTAATATCGTGAAACGAGATCGATAAATAATGCACGCTTGCTTTCTGCGTTAATAACTGATTTTATTATAAGACTGCGTACTATCTGAGTGCTAACTGACGAATGCTTGCCTAGACGTGTGCACACGATCGCACGAAGATATGTTCCTAATAATCCTACGCCGCGCAACGACCAATAGTCTCTCGCTGAGGTTTCTTTCTCAGGCGCGCTTTATGAAATGTCGATCTATTACATTCCTTCCTCCTTAGCTTTTACAATTCTTCCCGTAGATACGCAGAATACAAACAAAGTATAAAATATTGTTTACGCCTTAATTACACATCCACTCTTTGTTGTGGTTTGCGTCCGCGCTCGGATCTTCGAAGAGGTATTTCACTCCGAGAAGAGTGACATTTTTCTTGAATGGTCTCCTGACTGGATGTTACATCATTGTTGTTGGAATCCGACGGCTGCTCCAGAACTTCTTGAGTTGACGAATTGTCTACACATGTTAGATTTGTATTTGTTATGACACCATCGTCTGACGTAACGAATTTAGAAGTCACATTATCGTTCTCCGCCACAATATCGGATTCTGTGTCGGACAGCATTTTCAGCAGCCCCATTTGACGCTGGATGATACGGAGGGGTTAGAATGTGCTTTACTCCATTGTTTTTTAGAAATTGCTCGAACTTTTCTGAAATAAAAGTATGACCGTTATCTGTGACCAATGATACTGGAATATCCCACGTGCTGAAATACTCTCTAAAAGTTCTGATAGTTGCGTCACTCTTAATATCGGACATTTCTTTTATATCTATCCATTTAGAGTAGCTGTCAATAATTACAAGGTACATATGTCCATCTATCGAGCCGCAAAAATCGGCATGTAAACGCTGATTTGGCTCTGTAGGCCACGACCAACTATGTAAGATCGCTCGCGGAGGGTCCTCGGAATGTTCGGCACAAGCGTCACAACGTTTAGTTATACCCTCTATATCACAATCTATTTTTGGCCACCATACATACGACCTCGCCAACATCTTCATTTTAACAATATCTAGATGAGTACTATGCAATTCCTGCAAGATTCGCTTTCTTAATGACTGCGGTATGACAATTCTATGACCCCACATAATACAGTCTTGTTCTACAGTTAACTGTAAATCTAGTTTTTTATAATCGTTTAACGCGGGTGGTACCTTCTTTGGCCAACCATTCTTTACATGCTTCTTGACCAATGTCAGTATTGGATCTTTCACGGTTTCTAAACTAACTTCGTTACTATTTATACTCGGAATGTCATCCGTCACATAATATAAATACGAATAGTCATCATTGGAGGCGTCCTCCTCAGTTAATTTTTTAGTTGCCCAAAACATTCTGGATAAACTATCCGCCGCCGTGTTATCCTCCCCTCGTACGAAACAAATTTCAAAATCGTATGCCGCTAAAATCACAGTCCACCTTTGTACTTTGCTTACTGCCATTTGTGGAATACCCTTCTTTGATCCGAATATAAATGTTAGAGGTTTGTGGTCAGTTTCTAAAATGAATTTGCCATAAACGAACTGATGAAAGTATTTAACGGCAAAAATCAAAGCTAGTGCTTCCTTGTCTAGCTGCGAATAATTTCGTTCTGCCGATGTTAGTGAGCATGACGCGAATGAAATAGGCTTTTCGCCTCCCTTTGGATATACGTGAGACAAGACTGCTCCTATCCCCGTTGGTGACGCGTCACAAGTTATTTTTAAGGGCAAGTCTGAATTATAATGTACTACCACCTCGTGAGATGCCAAAGCCTTTTTTATTGCTTTGAATGCGGTATTGCAATTTACCGACCATATGTATTGCACGATCTTTTTAAGAAGTTCAAATAACGGTGTTGCTAATGACGCGTAATTTTTAATAAATTTTGCATAATAATTGACTATGCCCAAAAACGATTTTAATTCCGTAACGTTCGTCGGTTTCTTAATTTGTGTTATAGCTTAAATTTTATCCGGAGCTACGTGCAAACCTTTAGCATCGATTTGAAACCCCAAAAAGATTACTGAATTTTGACCGAACAAACATTTTTTAGATGAAATAACGAAACCGTGTTCCTTAAGTTTGTTTAATACTTTTTCTAACGTTTTATTATGCTCAGTCACATTTTCCCCGAACACTAGAATGTTGTCAAAATAGATAACAACGTCATTAAACTCTTTGAACATTTTTTCCATTAAGTTCTGAAACAAGCTTGGAGCTGACGCGATTCCAAAACTGAGTCTGTTATATTTAAACAACCCTCTATGAGTAGCGATTACTGTCAATTCTTTTGACTTATCGTCTAGTTCCACCTGTTGGTACGCGTGTGCCAAATCGATTTTTATGAAAATACCTTCCCTTTTTCTAGTTTGTTAATTAGATCGGAAACTCGTGGGATTGGGTATTTATTGACTACTAATTGTGGGTTGACTGTAATTTTATAGTCACCGCAAATCTTAATATCTCCATTTGATTTGGCCACCGGAACTATCGCCGTAGCCCACTCACTACTTTCGACGGATTCAATAATATCGTTTCGTATTAATCTATCGATTTCTTTATCTAATTTATGGCGCAGTGCGTACGGGACTGGCCTAGGTTTACAACAAACTGGTTTAGCATTATCTTTTAAGATTAGAGATAGTTTATGCGACTTACATTTTCCCGTATTTTTAGTAAACACGTCTTTATATCTTTCTAGCAAATTGTCGACAGATTGCACATTGTTTAAGTTATTAATCTGAACGTTTAAGGAGTCACAATTAACTTTTAAAATCTCTAGTTTGTCTAACCAGTCTCTATCCATGATGGGTGTATTATCGCGCGGAAGTACGTATAAATCTACTTCATAATTTTTATTTTTGTAGTTTACATTAACTTTTAGAATTCCCTTAGGAACTATCTTATTTCCCGAATAGGCGCGAAAAATTCTGGACGTTCTAACTTTAATCTTTAATCGCAATAACTCTCTATGTCGCTTATAATATTCTACTGACACTGCAGATATTGGAGACCCCGAGTCTATTTGAAAAACTGATGGTTTACCTTCAACGCTCACATGAATCGTGATAGGCTTGTCTCTATCTGCTTTTATTTGGAAAAGATTATTCAACGGTTTTGTTAAGTCGTCTTCAATAAAATTCTGTTTCCCCTTATCGGAATATTTACCTTTTCGCTTCGCGACGCTTTTCGAGTTCGACTTTTTGTTTTCTTCTCTTTCCCTACATTTTATCGCTAAATGACCCTTTTCATCGCACACGTTACAAACAAAGTCTTTGTATCTATAATCTGGCGCAATGTGATTCGATTTACCACACCGGTAACATTCGCCTCGAGATTGCCGGTCGGCGTTCTTCTTTTCTTTTCTCACGAAGTTGACTGCGGGGTCGGTAGCGTTCTACGTTGTCCTGTTGAGATTAACTGCGTCTCGTTCTGCTGCTTCCAATGCTGTGCTCAATTCGATGGCTCTCACCAGGGTCAAATTCCGCTAACAGGCGTCGCTGGATCCTTCCGTTGCGAAGTCCCCTCACCATTTGGTCCCTCAGAGAATTATTTAGATTATCTCCGAACTCGCAATACAAAGACATTTGTTTGAGGTTAGCTAAGTATGCGTTAATGCCCTCATTCGGTTTCTGTTTGCATTCCTTGAACTTGAAGCGTTCGGTTATAACGCTAGGCTTCGGTTGGATATGATTAGAGATTAATGCTACTAATTCATTCAATGCCTTGTTCTTTGGACGCACCGGTGCACATAGGTTCCTTAATAATTTATAACCTTCCGTGCCGATTAACGTAATGAATAACGAGACTAACCTTTCTTCCGGTATAGCATTCGCTAGCACATACTCTTCAAATTGTTCAAACCAGATTTCGAAGTCGTCCGTTGTCGAAAATTCTCGAAGGCCGCCCATCGTTCCTGTTGCTATGGCGGTTGTACTTCCTGCGGTTGAGCTCGCATTAACGCTCGATCCTTGTTCGGCTCGGCTAGATGCTTCCGCTTGTAATTGACTCTTGATTCTGGCCACCTCCTGAGATTCCTTTAGCACAATTGATCTCTGTTCTTGGAGTTGTCTTCTTTCTTCTAGAAGCTTGGCCTTTTCTGCTTCCAATCTTCTCTAGAATTCTAGCAGTTCTTTTTCCGAGTGATTCGACATTTTCCTTATGTCTTCTTTATCCTCGTCGCCAATGTAATATCGTGAAACGGAATCGATAAATAATGCACGCTTGCTTTCTGCGTTAATAACTGATTTTATTATAAGACTGCGTACTATCTGAGTGCTAACTGACGAATGCCTGCCTAGACGTGTGCACACGATCGCACGAAGATATGTTCTTAATAATCCTACGCCGCGCAACGACCAATAGCCTCTCGCTGAGGTTTCTTTCTCAGGCGCGCTTTACGAAATGTCGATCTATTATCACATACATAAGTAATCAGATTCTCCTTCGTTTATAGAGCAGTGCTCAGAATTATTTGCACATTTCGGACCGATTCCCGAGGCGACGACTACTGTCCCCCCACTATCGCCCGAGACTCGACGGCCGAGCCGCAAATAAGCCTTAGAGGTTCCAATGGTACTTTGATCCAATGACTAAATACATATCCGAACATAAAGTTTCCCGTTCTTTCCATTTTCGAGATAAAAAACGGGGATTTCCACTTAAGATTTTCAAGTTGATCTTGAAATGACCTCTAAAGTTGACCGGTCAAGGTCAAGGTCACCATCGAATTCCTTGTTTTCAACTCTAAAACTTTTGTATTTAACGTTTTTCTCGATAACGCTTTCCTGAGGACTTCTGTGAAGCTGGCACCTCATTTTTGAAAAAATTAATTTTTTTCTAAAGTTCTCAATGCACCCTGAATAGTTCTAGAGTTCTATATTAATTTTAAAAATAGTTCTGGCGAATTAAGCTAAAAAATCAATTTTGAATCTTGGGGGTGCTAATTTCACAAAATGAAAACTCTAAATCAGCTATAACTTTTTAACCATTAGACATAATTAATTTTGCCATTAAAATTTCTTATAGAACTCTTGTGGCGCTATCCAGAACTCCCAACAGAATTACCAGAACTTAAAAAAATTTTTTTTATAATATTGGGGTGCTAACTTCACAAAATGAAATAATTAAATCAGCGATAACTTTATAATCATTAGAAATAGCTAATTTTGCTGTTACAATTACTTGTAGAACTCTTGAGGTGCTACCCAGAACTCTAAAGAAATCACTGGAATCCTGGTCAAAATTTTTCATCTATCGGAACTTAGAATTTTTCGCTCTGACATTGGCAAAATCGCGAGAACTTTTGAAATGTTGAACTCAGCGCCTTGACCATTAAGAGTTATTGTTAGAACTCATGAGGTGCTACCGAGAACTCTCACGAAATCACCGGAATAACGGTCAAAATTTTTCATCTATCGGAATTTAGAATTTTTTGTTCCGCAAAATCACGAGAACTTTTGAAATGTTAGTCTCAGCGCCTCGACCATTCAGAGTTATTGTTAGAACTCGTGAGGTGCTACCCAGAACTCTAAAGAAATCACCGGAATACCGGTAAAAATTTTTCATCTATCGGAACTTAGAATTTTTCACTCCGACATCCGCAAATTTACGAGAACTTTTAAAATGTTGGTGTAGAATACTAAAAGGAATCGGTTAATAGTATTAATTTTTAGATATGGAATTTTGTAAAATTCACTAATGCAATTAAAAAATGGAATAAAACTTTTAAACCTAATTTCGTGTTTTTTATATTTATTAATTTCTTTTATTATTCTACATTTCTTTTATTATCTAAAAGTATCAAGGTAAAATCATCGAAAAGTGAATATTTTATGAGATATTTCATATTGTTGCGATTAGACAGTAGGAAGTATTAGAACGAAGGTTGAGCTTTCCCAATGAGCCGGTGCCATGGAGTTGAAATAAGACACGTGCCACAATTCGCTTCACTTTGATTTAATTATTAAGGTCACAGTTCTGGTATGATAGTACACAATATACTGGCACTGATATAATGACAATCATGTCAACGTTCAATACCGAACTCTCGTTAGAAAGCAGCGAAGTACGCACAATTTAACTATTACTTATTTCGGAGACAAAACCCGTGCTCTCTTGATCGTGCAAAAAGCGGAAGTGTCGAATGCTCGCATATTTCGGCCACGCTCGGGTCGATTCGCGATCGCTCGTAACCGACGCTAGCTCGCTGTACGCTGCTGTCATCGGTGGGCATAGCGGAGCAACCGATGCCAGCAGCGCGGTAAACTAAACTATTCATTGCATCCAACACATATTTCATATTAAAAAGTGTCATGACAAAATTTAAAATATCTCGAAAAGTATTTAATGAAAATATACTCAGTTATAATGTTTAGGAAAGGTCTCGAGATAAGCTACAAGAATATGTAATAAAAAGTGGGAGGTCCCATTTGAGAAATTGAAGGTGACCTTTACTTGATCTTCAAACGACTACCCAAGGTAAAAGCACTGATACTAGCTTAAGTCCCCTTCGAAATCATACAATTTTCGTCTAAAACATTTTTTCATATTTTCCATAGTTTTTGAGATATTTAGTTATGTCAAGTTAAAAAAAACACTCTGTATTGTCATATAAGGATTTTCAAAAAGTCCGGAAACGAACGAATATCTGAGAAACAGTGCATTTTAGAGAAAAATGTTTTAGAGAAAAGTTATAAGGTTTAAAAAGATGCACTTGATGGCAACATAAACTTGATAGGTGGCGCTATCAAGTTCATATGAAGATCAACTTAATTTTTTAAAATGGAACTCTATATTTTTATTGCATATTCTTGTAGCTTATCTCTAAAGCTTTCCAAAATAATTAAATATGTTTTTATTGACCATTTTTCAAGATATTTTAAATTTTTCCGAGAAAAAATAGGTGTAATATAATCAGATGTAAATATATATAATTAGATATGAAAAGATCTTATGAAATATACAAGGTATTAATAAATCATCGCATTGGCGGGATATCGTCAGGTAGCGCATAAAAATCTAAGAAAAATACCATTTGTTTGAAGTCGATTCGACCATTAGGTCCCGAGTAATTGATTATTGAAATTGATAATTATGGCCAATAAGCGCGCGAGTCCAACGGACAGTAAGACCCAAATTTATAGTCAACTCTCAGATCTTGAGAGCTGAGAGAATCTTAGATCCAGTTCTCGAACTTGATTCATCTAAGATTCTCTTAGCTCTCAAGATCTGAGATTCGACTATAAATTCGAGCCTAAGAGAGGCGCGCGCGGTGGACACATACACCAAGCGAAAGGCTAGAGGCGAGCATTTCAAGTCAACACGCAATGACTATGATTGTGTTTCAGAATTGCTGCCAGCGCTGCAAACACGACGACGTAAAAGCACACTACCAACGGCGTTCCAATTTCAATAAGCATGTTATTGGTGTGAATACGGTTTTTAAATTGGAACGGTATTTGCTGTCAGCAAAAGTAAGTTACTTCGAAATATGGCAGAAAATATGCAAAAGAAATTTTTGTTCGAAGCAATTTTAAAAGTGATTACTGAAGATTCTAGCGAAGAATCTAGCGACTCAGACATAGAGATAATAAGTAATTATTTTAAACTTGTACCTGACGCACACATACGTGTAAAAAATTACATTAAACAGATTGGTCATAAAATAAGAGATCTTCGCAATTCATTTTATAAAGCCATATAAAAGTTGTTTTTTATTTAGCGTATTATTAAGTACTTTTGTGATGCTGAGACATAAAAACTTTTTTTATTAAAAGTGTAATATTTTATATTAAAGTTAAATCATTAAAATGTTTTACAACTGAAAACTTTTATTAAGGTGTATTCAGTATTTTAATGCTTAACGTTTGGACAATAGTTTTATCCGTTTTTGAGTGTAGAGCGAGTTTGTCGATCTGGATCCTCAATTTATCTCGCAAGTTTAAAAACTTTAGATAAGGTTTACTAATGTTATTTAAGGGGTAACACCACTCTAGGATTAAAAAAAAACGATTTTTTTGGCTTAAACAATACTTTAGGGTTATAAAAACAATATGCAGTTGGTCCTATAACGAAAAAAATGTTTTCAAAGGTTCAATTATCGATTTTGCCGCAGCGCCTCGAAGCGCGCGCTGAGCGCGCTGAATCATTCACACGACGCGCTGTGATTTATCGTAGAATCACAGCCCTATGAAAATTTTACAGTCAAGAAGAAAGAGTGCATCGACCACGTGCAAAAGCGAATGGGTGCTCGCCTTCGCAATATAAAAAAACAGACAAAAGGCCTCGGAGGAAAAGGCAAGTTAACTGGAAAATTGACGAGTTGTCAATTTATTATGGTCTAGCAATACGTCGAAATCATGATTGTGTAGAAAAAATGCGTAATGAAATCTATGCAACGCTAGACCACAAATTATCGACTGATGACGAATCAAAACACGACAAATGCCCGCGCGGAGAAAATTCATGGTGCTCGTGGCAGAAGGCGCAGGCCACTGGAGATTCAAACCACACGCATAAACCACCTCTATTACAAGAAGTATTCGAAACGATTTCTCCAATTTATCAAGAATTAAGCAGTGACGAATTGCTTACTCGTTGCTTAGGCAGCTATACACAAAATAGCAACAAGAGCTTTAATGCGACTGTGTGGTACATGGCTCCGAAATCGATCTCCAGTGGCAAACATGTTCTTGATACTGCAGTGTACATCAGTGTACATCAGTGTAGGCATCTATAATAATGGCCTTTCAAGTATTATGCAGCTCATGCAGAATTTAGACATGACTATTGGGAATTGCTTTAATTTCTGCGTGGAGACGGACAAGCGCCGCAAGTCAAGTTTTCCGAGCGATCGGTTACAGAGGTGCAAAAAAGGCCCGATTATCCTTATCATCCAGGAAGGAAGATGAGGAGGCGAACATCGAAATAGACGGCCAAATGTATGGTGCAGGCATCGCAGATTAGAGGTAAACAAAAAATTCAAGGGTTTAAAAGCTCGTAAAACTTTAAACGCGTTTTTCTCGAAACCACTTTTTTCAAACTGGGCGGACACATTATTTGAACACCATTGCATCGACCATTGGATCGACTTGAAATTTTTACAGTAGCTTCACAACTACATTCTCTATGGCACTACGTAGCCGTTTTTCGATTGAATAAAAACTTTTTTTTATAAACAATTTACTGCTTATTTTTTGGCTAAAAAATCGATTTTTTTCTTCAAAAGTGTGCCATTTCTACAAAATTGATTTTAAAAAAAACCCCTCTACGTAGTTCCAAAGCCAATAGTATATAGATCATAAATTTTTTTCGTTTTTTGTTCCAGGTCTTATAGTTTTCGAGAAATCTGTCCGCCCGTTTTAAAAAAAGACGATTTTGAAGATGGGCTCTGTCGCTGCCATTTTGTATGAAAATGATAATAAAAAAATTTTTTTTTCGTACTTCAATATGTGTTAAATAAATCCTCTGAAAAGAAATCATATTCCTTTTTTCATACTCCCAAAATAAATTGTCAAAGTTAGGCCTTTTTTTCTGCTTCTAGAGTGGTGTTACCCCTTAAACATTATTACTGTGATTTAATATGTATTATCTCAAAATGTACATACTTATTATTTAATAAAAAATAATATTTAATTTCACTGTATGTTTTAATTACATTATTTGAAACTAATATTGAAAAATTAGTATCAGTGGAAAAATTAGTATACTTTAGATAGAAAAATAACGAACACCATATACTTAGAACAATTATAGTTCATTACATCTCAAAAGTTACGAAGTTACATTTCATTATTACTAGATTTACTTATAAAATTTCTAAAATATTACTTCTCAGGTACTAACTATCAGTATAATTTCTACTTTTCAATATCAAATCATTATTTTATACATGCATTATTTCTACATTAACTTTATTATTTGATAAGGCACTCTTCCAAATTAATGTAATGAACTTATCGTTCATTAAGTGATGATTTTATAGAATGTCATATGTTATCTCATATAAAATCCTAAATGCGATCTCATATGAGATTGCAATTGAGATCTATATACGAGATCACATATGAAATCGCATTTGAGATCTCATATGAGATTTTAGCACGTTACATAATATCAGATCTCATAAGAAAATTTATATGTGTGTAGTATATGTTATAGTCGGAAAACTGGATACAACCGTTAGAATATGCTAACTAAACAAATCGCGAAGCATTTCGATATCGGAACGCGGAAGACACGCCGCGATCAGGCGATCGATTTCAAAATTGATATTTTGGACTTCCGCTTATGCGACCGGACAAAGTCCGCCCGCATCAGCGGAAATAAATTAATAAAAGGATCCACCACGGAGAGAGGGATGTCAGTAATTAGAAAGTAATAAGATCGTGCGTATGTGACGCTCCGCGCACAATTAAACAAGTTGTAATAAAGTCTTTAAATAAAGTGTGTGAAAAGTGAATTGAGAAGTCATTCTGTCAACCTTCCTCGTGGTTATTCGAGCGGTGCCCGAGTCCTTACTCTAATTGGTAGAAACAATCCCGTTGTGTCATAGAAGACAATATATATGAGACCTCATACAATAGTACATATGAGATCTCGTGTGTGTTCTCAAATAATTTTTTTTAGTAGGGATTATTTGCAGTTACAGTAAATTGATGTTGAATTTAAAAGTCATTTTCTGTAAGTTATTAAATTATTTATTGATTAATAAATTACCGAACTCAGCTTTGATTATTTTAGTCTTGACATATATCATAAAGCGTTGGCATATTTAAAAGGTTTATCAATAATACATAATATTTGATTTATATATTTTATGGTGAATATTTGATTTGTGATAAAAGTGTAATAAAATGCATAATATATTGTAACTAAATCTATATAATTGTTAAAAGTTAGTTCGTATATAGGTCAGAGTTAGTTCGTTTACATCGCGCAGCTCTATAGCTGAGTTTGTAGGACTGCGGGGTTGCGCTGTGGTGATTGTGCGAGTAAGAGGTTGGCAGGCGGGAAGGCGAGGAGCGCGCGTCTTTCGCGTTTCGTTTGTCTATTTCTTCTCTCTTTTCGTTGTAACGACGCTCGAGTCTAGATGACGTGTTTGCATGAGTTCGCAATTTCAATGCTCAGTTTTCGGAAAAAGTCGAGAACAATCTATATTAGCCAGAGTAAATTAATATTTTACATGGTTTCGTGAAGGCTATACTAGTCAAAGTAATCGCCTTACGGGTGAGATAGCAGGACTATACTAGCCCAGGCAGAGGGACGCCTCTAACCATTTTCTACACGCAGATCAGTTCTGCGAGATTCAAGAAGGCACCTCATAAGGAGACTTTCCAGTGCCAGGATTCTGAAAGTTTTCGAGAATACTACACGGATACACGATATAGACGATAATTACAAAATCGTTCGAGGAGGAGAAAATTGAGGCAATATTGGAGTAGCCTAGCGTGCTTCCTCATACTTATGGAAAAGTCGGCCATTTTATGATCTATCACATTACGAGTGTGTTTAATTGATTGCACACTCTTATTAATAATACTTTTGCCTTTGATCCATTACTACAAGTCATCTTTTCCTTATTAATATTTCTACAGTTGCATATATGTTTTAATGGTACGCAATTGAGTTTCTTTATTATTAATATTTCTGTAATTACATGTATTTCTAATGGTGCGCATTCGAATTCTTTATTATTAATATTTCTGTATGTTTTAATAATGCGCAATTGAATTTCTTCACTAATAATTTCTTTAATTACATGTATTTTTAATGATGCGCATTCGAATTTATTATTAATATTTCTGTATGTTTTAATAATGCGCAATTGAATTTCTTCACTATTAATATATTTTTAATTACATGTATGTTTTAATGTTGCGCTATTGAATTTCTTTACTACTAACATTTCTTTAATTACATATATTTATTAATAGTGCGCAATTGAATTATTCATAATTAATGTTTCTTAATATTTCAATATTGAGTAATTGAATTTTGTCACTATTAATGTTTCCTTACATAATTCCATACATTATTAACTATTTGTGATTTAATTTTCTTTATTAAGGTGTAATTGAATTAATTTATTTAACGGTTCACTGGCGAAATCAATGTTTTGTGCCAAAATTGGTAAGATCTAATAATTATGTATTTTATGTGAAAGTATATTTATAAGGGATTTTTTGGATCGCTTGGTGACGAATCAAGGGTTGAAATTTTAAAATTAAAAATGGCGGATTTAATATAGCAGCTTTAAGGTGATTAACTTTAATAATTTATTATGAAAACATATCACGCTCTTTTGTATCATTTATTACGGATCATGTATTACAAATTCTAAAGAATCAATGTCTTTCTCAATTATACTCTGTTCAGTGAGAAAATAACATTGGAGCGGATGAGAACTTTTGTTTACATATCCAAATAGAATATTATTAGAAGCCGCCATATTGGATTGACCATTTGGAAATTTGAAAATCTGACTTCAGATTTGTAATCAGCGACCCAAAAGAACCCCCGGATACTGATTTGTATAAAAATTAAAAAACTTATAAGTTTTTAATTTTTGGTCCGCCATATTGGATCGACCATTTTGAAATTTGAAAATCTGACTTCAAATTAGTAATCAGCGACCCAAATAGCATGGGTGTACCAAGTTACATTCAAATCCGTTAAAAATTGGAAGAAATATTCATGGTGCGCATATACGCGTCAGTACCAGCTGTGACACTTTTTTTTCCACGCATATATGCGTCATTACCAGTGAACTGGTTAAGTTAATATCTATTGTATTAATGTTTATTAATTTAGGATGTACGTCAATGCATCTGTTATTCTTGTTTTCTATAATATGTGATTGAGTTTCTTAGATTTTGTTTAAATGTCTTCATAAATTTCTTATTGTAATTCTTTTAAGATAATACATTTAAATTTCTTTTCTAATTGAATACAATTTTCTTTTAGTTTATAAAAGAAGTCAATTATTTACTATTAAGATTTCTATTTGTTCTTTTTACTCTCTTTTCTCTTGAATTCTATTCTTTTGAGAACTTCTACTAACAATATTATTTCTTAATATATCTGTTCTGAAATACATCGTTGGCCTGTTTCTTTTCAGCTGCACTGTTGAACTAGTGCAATAAATTACAATAAGAAAAAATATATTTGTTTTACTTTTTGATTGCACAAGTTTAGCGCAATTGAAAATGAAGTTCCATATGTTTCCATGAAAAATGGTTCCTGCTCACGGGACGTGGAAATGCTTGCTACGCGGCAACCAAAAACTTATAATTCCTAAGAAAATAGGATACTCTAATTTGCGTTGCCGCGCAGCATTTCCGCATTTCGTATGCAGAAGCCAAAAGTCATCATTTTGCTCTTGAAGAAGACGTCATATAATGACGTCATATACATATAACGTCTTCTAAAGAAAAGTCGAGTCTTCTTTATAACGTCAAAATGACGTACTATAAAGATGTCAAATTTTTTGTGACATTAGACCGTCATTTTAACGTCATAAAGACGTCATTTAATGACGTAAAAATTGTCAGTAGAGGACTATTATTTGACGTCAAAATGACATGTACCTGCTACCTGGGTTACAACTGCTACTGCAAAAACCTCATTGTAATCAATTCCATATGTTTGAGTATAACCCTGCGCTATCAGTCGAGCCTTATATCTTCTTACATTTCCATCAGGATCTGTTCCGTAGAACAAGGATTTTTTATTTTTATTTTATTTGCTTTATTTTTTATTATTCGTTAAAAACGAATTACGGTTTCTGATTGATTTATTTTAGGTACTTTTATTTTCATTTTTTATGAGAAACTCTTTGTACATTTTATGGTCTATTGTAAGAGACCTATTCTATTGTAAGATTTCTAATTTGTAAAGATCTCAAAACAGCCAATAAACTCAATGCAACGTCAAAGATAGAGTCAGTAGAAAGGGATCCAGTCCCCAGCAGTTCGAAAGCGACGGTTCGAGCCAGTATTATTATAGTTTCAGTCACAGTCAGAGTTACGCGAGAATCAGTAAAGTCAGAAGTAGAATCAAACGTTAAGTTATAGTGAGACGCGTTAGATATATTCGCGAGTGAATAGACGCGCACCACCCCCTTACACACGGAGTCTCAATGACTCTGTTCGCAGCCTACTAGTGCTGTATATTCGACCACGGAGTCTTAATGACTCCGTTCGCAACCTACTAGTGTTGCATATACGTTTCGCAGCCTACTAGTGCTGTACATTCGCACGCGACCTACTAGTGTCGCTATTCGTCGCATCCCACTAGTGTTGCGACTTAATACACGATTCATTCTACACACGAACACTTGTAAACGTCAATATTTCACAGGGGTTTTTATGCCTAACGGCTTTTCCCCTAAGAACCTAATAAAGAAATTCATATTTCTCGGCTCAAATTCAGAACAATTATTTTCTAAAACCCTTCCTAATACGAAACTAGAGAATCTCTCTATATTGGAGAGGTTTTCGACGCGACAGGATCTGTTTTTATCTTATAGACCCATTCACATCCAATTTCTTTAGAGCCTTTTGGTGGATCTACAAGCTCCCATGTACAATTTTCTTTTAGAGAATGAATTTCATCATCCATTGCCGCTTTCCATTTTTTATTATCATGTCCTGATTCTGCCTCTTCAAAAGTTTCTGGCTCCAAAAGATCAACTTCAGACACTTTTCCGGCAAATTCCCAACGCTCCGGTGGTATCTCATTGTTTTTCCGTTCTGATCTTCTTAATTTTGTATTACTTTCATCCGACTTATTCTTTTCATCGCAAATTGCCGATTCTATTTCTTCAGTGGATGGATTTTGGCATTTTCCTCTTTCTCCTTCTTATTTCTTGATTCCAGTATCTTCGTTTATGCGGTAATCTTCTTCATTTAATTGATGCTCATCAAGGAAAACAGCATCTCTGCTGATTTTTACTTTATCAGTTTCCTTGTCAAAAAATCTGTAACCTTTAGTTTCTTCCGAATATCCTACAAATAATAATTCTTCTGACTTCTGATCCAACTTGCGGCAATGTTGCGATGGAATTTGAATGAATGCTCTCGACCCGAATACATGGATATGTTCCAGATTTGGTTTTCTTGAATATCATTTTTTGTATGGCGTCCGTCCAATTGCGTTGATGGGAAGTCTATTTTACAGATAATTGGCTGTAACGATAGCTCCTCCCCAGTCCTTATTCGGTAAGTTCGCGTCTATCAACATGCAGCGTGCCATCTCCATTAAGTAGCGGTTCCTTCGCTTAGCTACTCCGTTTTGCTGAGAAGAATATGTTGCTGTGTACTGCGTCTCGATGCCCTTGTCTTTAAGAAAACCTTTTAGTTCTTTATTAGTATATTCCCCTCCTCTCTCGGATCTTATAACTTTCGACCTTTTATTATATTTTGTCTCCATTCATATTACGAATTGCTTCAACTTTGTGCATACTTCCGACTTACACTTTAATAAATGAACTTCTACTGTAATCATTTATTATTGTACGTACCTATTATTGCTTGGTGTGACCGTTCGCACGTCTGTATGGATCAGTTCAAAAACTTTGCCCTATTTTCAAATTTTTTAGGAAACAAAGTTCTCGCCATCTTTCCTTTTATACAGCATTCGCATACAGAATGCAAACCGCAATCTACTATTTTGATTCCTGTTGCCAACACCTTAGTTGTAAGGTCCTTAATGGCATTGATATCTCTATGACCTAGTTTTCTATGCCACATATGTTGGCAATCTTTTCGATGTTGCTGAGTTGTCATTAGAGCTGCTTGCATTATCTTTAATTTATATAAGTTATACACTAAATCCGCTGTTGCTGTAACCTTGTTGTCTTTGATTATTTTACGACAATCCTTTTTAAAATTTATTTCAAAACCTTTTTCGACAAGCTCACGACAAACTCACGGAAAAAATACTACCATCAAGATCAGGCACGTACATTACACCCGTTACTGTCATAGTTATAGTTGCACTTTCTTACCATTTTCGTCAAAACATATTATTTTATCAAATGCCGCAGACTTTAGTTAATTTTCCGTTTGCCGTTTTTACATTTTCTTCTCTTGATTCAAAAAAGGTAAAAAAAAACTTCTGTCGCTCGTCATGTGGCTTGTGGCTCTTGAATCGATATACTACACTTTATTTGATTCTTGCACTCTCTTCATATGGAAACATATTTCATTATCATCATCATTGGAATTCTTCGTTACTTGATTGAGTCTCTCTTGTTTTGCTTTCCAAGATTTATATTTTCTGCAGTCATTTTTTATATGACCTGTTTTCTTGTAAAAATAACAAATTTTTCCTTGTTCTTTATTGTCTTAATTCTTTCTAAATTTTTGCGTTTTTAACAGTTTGTCGTTAGTTTCTTCCGATGTTTCCAGAATATTCCTTCTTCGTAAATATTCGTCTATTAATTTTCCTTTTACGAAAGCTACGGTTAATTCATCTTCTGACCTACTTTCAAACGCAGTTATTAAGTTATTATTTGATTCAGGTAGACTACATAACAGTATCGCTACGATTATCTCCTTCAATTTATCTACTAATGCTGCTAATTTATCCATTATTATTTTGCATGCTGTTAATGTGCATTCTTCCATATTGCCAGTTTCTGTTAGCCAGTTTTTACTACACGTTTCAAAAGAAACACCTTGTTAGTTAGAGACGACTTTTGATGATACGTTTTAAGATTATCCCAGGCTTCCTTTGCTGAATTCGCTTCTCTGATGTGTGTCAATTGATTAACTTCAACGAGAAGACCAATCGTAGCCTTAGCCTTTCCATTGCTCGTGCGCCAAGCTGTATCTAATTTTGCATCTTGTGGGATGTCGTTCATTGTTCACGACATCCCACAAATTGTCTTTCAGAAATAACAACTGCACTTTGTATTGCCATACTTGATAATTTTCGTTATTCAGCTTTTCGATTCTCACATATACATTATCCGCCATGATGTAACGCTGCTTTCTTTTTTGTCTGCGAACTCTGAGCCCATAACCTGTTGCAATAATATTTGAGATTTTTCGGATCTACAATCGATCTACAATCTTCGGATCTACAATCGAGCGCTTGTGCCGTAGGATTAGGCTTTAATGGTGAAAGTACCACTTTATGCTTGATAACCGAAAAAATTACTTTATTACAAAGACATAGTATTTCTAGACCAAGCGTTCAGGAGTGAGGGTATGGGGGCACGTAGAAAAGAACATACATAGTAGCAGATCTGCGTTCTCTCTCACTCGCCCATGCGCAGTCGTTTTACTACGCATGACTACGCTTTGTACGCATGCGCGAGTGAGAGAGACCGCAGAATCGCTACTATGTGTATCATTTTCTAGGTGCGCCTTATTCCCATTTCTCAAATAAGGCCGAATACTCACAAGGAGATAGCACGAAGTGTAAAATGAGATAAAATCGAGACATAGCTCATTTGAAAGAGGGTGTCGAATACATAATCACGGTAAAAGGATTAGAGTGAATAGGCCCCAGTTGCTAGAAAATTGCATCCAAAGTTGGGCATCGGCTGACTGTAAGGTAAGTACTAAAAACATAACCTCTAACAGCATGAAGCGTGGTGGCTGAACAGACTAGGTGCTGGCATATTCTTTTTGTCTGCAGCTGACTCGAGTTCAAGTCAGTTCGCTGTAAATTCTTTTTTAATCATTTTTTACAATTTCAATAAAGTCAATAAATATGTTAATTAATTTTTGGAATAAATACAAATAGTTAAACAATAGTTAAACAATATTTTACATATAATATAATTGTATGTATACAATAAAGAATATAATTGTATGTATACATATGGGCCATTCCATGTCAACCAGATCACCTGCACGACCAGAATTTAACGCAATGAAAAAAAAACATTGTATGGTTTAAATCTTTCTAAGAGAATAAGCTTTCGAAATTCGAGTGGCGTTTTCTTTTAATTTCAAAATAGCGGATCCAATAAGGCCGACGGAGGTGTGTGTAGCTGGCACCCCCAAATGCAAATTTAAAAAAAATGAAGTAGAATTCGTTTGTCCATCGTTTGTTCACGTTTGTCCAATCGAAAATTTCGTTTGTCCACCTCTCTAAATAAAATTATTAAAAAAAAATTTTTTTTGGTACCAACATCCCCACAACAAAATTTCTTTAATTGCTTAGTAGCATACATTTGTCCACCCGAAATTTTCATTTGTCCACTTTTTATAGAAAAGTTGCAGCCAAATTAAAAAATTGAAAGCATGTGAAGTAAACATCCCCAAATTGGATTTTTTATAAAATAATTTCGGGTGGACAAACGTATGCCACTAAGAAATTAAAGAAATTTTGTTGTGGGGATGTTGGTACCAAAAAAAATTTTTTTTAAATAATTTTATTTAGAGAGGTGGACAAACGAAATTTTTGATTGGACAAACGTGAACAAACGATGGACAAACGAATTCTACTTCATTTTTTTAAAATTTGCATTTGGGGGTGCCAGCTACACACACCTTCGTCGGCTTTATTGGATCCGCCATTTTGAAATTAAAAGAAAACGCCACTCGAATTTCGAAAGCTTATTCTCTTAGAAAGATTTAAACCATACAATGTTTTTTTTTCATTGCGTTAAATTCTGGCCGTGCAGGTGATTTTTTATAAAATACAGGGAGTATTCGTTTGTCCACTTCTTGTTTTCGTTTGTCCACCCCGTCAAGTCGAATAATTAAAAAAAAATCAAGAATCGGACCAAGTAAGACTTGTAGACTTTTGACAACATTTTTTACAAACCGATAGCTGCAATCGTTTGTCCACTCTTTGTTTTCGTTTGTGCATGCATAATTTTCGTTTGTCCACCCCGCCAAGTCGAATAATAAAAAAATCAAGAAACGGTCCAAGTAAGACTTGTAGACTTTTGACAACATTTTATGACAACATTTTTTGACAAACCGATAGCTATAATTTTTTTTAATTTATGCCTGGAAAAACGGAAACAAAGAGTGGACAAACGATTGCAGCTATCGATTTGTAAAAAATATTGTCAAAAGTCTACAAGTCTCACTTGGCCCGTTTCTTAATTTTTTTTTAATTATCCGACTTGGCGGAGTGGACAAACGAAAATTATGCGTGGACCCACGAAAACAAAGAGTGGACAAACGATTGCAGCTATCGGTTTGTAGAAAATGTTGTCAAAAGTCTACAAATCTTACTTGGCCTGTTTCTTAATTTTTTTTTAATTATCCGACTTAACGGGGTGGACAAACGAAAATTATGCGTGGACAAACGAAAACAAAGAGTGGACAAATGATTGCAGCTATCGGTTTGCAGAAAATGTTGTCAAAAGTCTACAAGTCTTACTTGGCCCGGTTCTTGATCTTTTTTTTTAATTATTCGACTTGACGGGGTGGACAAACGAAAATTATGCATGGACAAACGAAAACAAGGAGTGGACAAACGAATCCCTGTATTTTATAAAAAATCCAATTTGGGGGTGTTTACTTAACGTGCTTTCAATTTTTTAATTTAGCTGTAACTTTTCTATAAAAAGTGGACAAATGAAAATTTTGGGTGGACAAACGTGGATAAATCGTGGATAAACGTATGCCACTAAGAAATTAAATAAATTTTGTTGTGGGGGTGCTGGTACTAAAAAGAATTTTTTTTTAATAATTTTGTTTAAAGAGATGGTCAAACGAAATTTTTGATTGGACAAACGTGGACAGACGATGGACAAAAGAATTCTACTTCATTTTTTTTTTAATTTGCATTTGGGGGTGTCGCTACACACACCTGGCCGACGGAAATTTAAAAAAATTGTAATTTCTTTTTTAATTTGATACATAAGGGTTTTTGAGGTCGCTGATTACGAATCTGCCACTGGTTTTTAAAATTCAAAATGGCGGATCTAGTATGGCGGACAGAAATTTAAAAAATAGTTTTAATTTTGAAGATAATATATATGCGGGTTACTGAGGTTATTGATTGAACGAATTTACATTTAATTTTTCAAGATTCAAAATGGCGGATCCAATACGGTTGACAAGAATTTTGAAACATTTTAATATTTTCTAGAAATTCATATCAAAGCGTTCTTGTGGTCACTGATTACGAATCTGCTCTTGGTTTTTCAAAATTCAAAATGGTGGATCTAATACGATCACTAAACATTTTGAAATACTCTAATTTTTTATGAAAATAGTTTCATGAAAATTAGTTATTCATTACAAAATTTACATAAAATTTTTTGGTAATTTTTGTGATTAATACTAAAAATTATTTTCATAAAAAATTAGAGTATTTCAAAATGTTTATTGACCGTATTAGAGCCATCATTTTGAATTTTGAAAAACCAAGGGCAGATTCATAATCAGCGATCCCAAGAACGCTTAAATACGAATTTCTAGAAAATATTAAAACACTTCAAAACTTTTGCCAATCATATTGGATCTGCCATTTTGAATTTTAAAAAATTGAATGTAAATTCGTTATCAATGATCTCAGTAACCCGCTTATACAGAGTGTCCGAAATAAAAGTTCTCACACGAAAGTTGGTGATAGATCGGGTCAAACCGAGAAGAAAAGTCATGTACCATTTTCCAAAATTCGCAATAGTTATTGAG
>VBVR01002548.1:4206-21925 GCA_011638315.1 Tetramorium parvispinum
TTAAAATTCTAAAAAAATTCTAAAAATTCTAAAATTGTGTTTTAAAGTAGAATCCATACAAAATTGAATGCGATGCAAAGTTTTTTATTTGTTTCTATTCCATGAAGAATAATTCACGAAGTGTATTTTGCATTTCAATATACTCGGAATATTAGTATTTCTATATATCCTTACTAAAAACAAATTTCGTTACGTGAAAAATATTTGCGATAGATATTACATATTATATATGATTCGTTTAATTAAATTTGAAGTTGGTGTATAAGTTACATATAAATTACATTTAAATTAAATCGTTCTTTCTTAATATTGCAGTTGTCAGTACTATGAACGAGAAATTTAAATTGTGTTTGATGGAATGTAAGCAACTGAATAGTATCGGGCTTCTTCGTCAAACAGGAGCTACGGCGGACAAGATACTGTACAATCATGCTATTCACATGGTACAGAAATAACTCTTATTTTTTTAATTGCGCTTATCGCCTCTAATTTTTTTAACCAGAATCTGAATATACATCTATATTATGTTTTTGACAATTAAAAACAGATTGCTATGTTGATAATGATCTGGTTTTTCAAATATTTAATGTGATTATTTTTACAGTGTCAATCAGCGGCATTGGACGAATTATTCGGAAAAGGCGGCGAATGTTTCCAGCGATATCACACGGCGCAAATATTATTGCATTCGTTAGCGCAGCATGTCAGCCATAGTCAGGATCGAGCTCTACTTATCAAATGTATGTTTTATTTCCGCGCTGATTGTCGATTCGTAAAGAAATCTGAAAACTTTTGCTTTTTTATTTTGAGTTTTGGAAAAAAATGTGTTGGATGGTATAGTAAAAATATCATTTGTTTCTCATGATTTATGTAATTTTTCACTTTATACTTAAAATTTTATTTTGATATAATAACGCGTTTGCAGATTAACTTAATATTTATTTTCCAATTTAATAATTTAATTTATCACTCACACAATACGTATTTATATATCATGTAATAAATATTAAGTCTCTTTTTCGCTCATTTATAACTAAAAATAAAATTATCTCACCGATATAATCTTTGCTCGATTCTATAGTTGACAGTGATCATGATTTATCATTAATTTCAGACAAAGAGGCAGTAGAGAAGCGACTTTACGTGCTACAACAGCAAGGCTATATCTACGCGACCGAACCCACGTAGCGCTTGTGAAATACGGTAGCTGAATGCAGCGGCAACAGCCGCCTAGAAGAGATCCCGCCCGAGCAGCCGCCCGTACTATCATACTCGATATCACTCTTGTGTAATATATTCTGCCCTGTTCTGTACAAAAGGCGAAATTGATGTCAAGATCATAGCTCTACACGGAGGCGGGAGTTTTGCAAATTCGTGGCTGACATTATTTTACCGAGACTAATTAATTCAAAAGAAAGCTCCGTAGTTCCCCGCGGAAGAAGGTAGACAGAAGAAAATGAAAGTCTCCTGTCCATACATCATCTGTCCCCCATCCTTCCTCCTCCAGGTTACTTTGTATGATTTATTAGTATAATTAAGATATTACACTGTATAATGTACGTACACGTGATCGATTAGCTAATCTTTATTTCGTATATCGATTAATAAACATGTGTATACTAACGGCGTTGTGCGTACAATGCAAAGGCACGTCTCGTTGAACCCGATGACTGAAGTGATTAATAGCGATAATGACGATTGTACGAAAGTAAAATAGTGAACGATGGGCACGAGTTATCTCAATTTTTAAGACTAAAAAGAATAGCCAATCGATAAACTAGGCTTATCCACATCGATGCAAAAAGATCAAGTTTTTCAATTACTTTGAATATTTTCGAACGTCATTTTTTTTTAAACAACTTTACATATGGAAAAGAAAAAAGAAAACTTGTCACAAAGTATTCCATTCAATATACTATATTAATATAAGTAAAGAAAGCAATAGATTTTGACAGGAATACTTTGTGGCGATATTCCTTTTTTCATCGCTTTCATAAAATACTTTTTTTAATAGAGATATATGCGAATACTCAATTTTTATATACTCAAATTTCTGATTCAAAGTACTCATTACGCCCACCATTAGCATTAGTCTCGTGAGAAATGCTCTTGACACCAAAAGCTAGCTTTCTAAGCGATCATCCATACGGTATCACCGTGTTTCTGTGTCTCTCTATTTCTCCCCTTTGTCTATTCGTTTTGCTATGTAAATCTTCTTAATTCTTCTTTCCTTCGGCTTTTTCAATGGCGGGGAGTTGTTTGTTGTCCCGATAAAGAACATAATTGAACGCCGCGGCGAAAGAGTTCCATACGACGTAAGGAATGATGAGATAACCGGCAGCGGGGTTGACATGATAAAACACGATCCCGACCGCTGCCGTGCTCGCCCACAACGCCGCAACTTCATAGAGAGCCTGTGCACGAATGTCAAGCGATAATATTAATAATATTTTCGATCGAAGTGGAACTTTGTAGGATTGCTCCGAAAGCGCTTAATGATACTAGAGTTTGGTTGATGCAAAAATTATGTTTGAAATTATATAAAAAATTTATGAAACACATGTGTTTAATCCGTTCTTGGATTCAGGAATTAGGCTTAGGAATTCAGTTTGAAAGCGTACTGAAAAGTAATAATGTAAAAGTTACTTTCATTACGTCTCTTAATAAAGTCAAAGCGCGATTCTAATCGAACGTGAGTTTACAAACATTGGATCTAATCAAATTCAAAGCAATCCCCAAACTCGCTTCGATCTGAAATCGCTGTAAGATTCAAGGATCGTTCGAGTAATTCGGGCACTGTTAACTTGTTTTATTCCAAATTATCCGTTTTTAAAAATATATTAACCGGTTCACTGGTAACACGAAATCAATGTTTTATGCCAAAACTGGTAAGACCTAATAATTATGTATTTTACGTGAAAGTATATTTATAATATTTATAATATTGGATCGGCCATTTTTAAATTTAAAAATCTGACTTCAGATTCTTTGTCACAATCATCGGAATTGAAAAAGAAATTATTTCTAGTTATTCTACTTTTACTAATTACATTCGCAAATAATTAGAATTATCTTACGATGTAGCGATACGAATTTCGGAAAGCTCTATCTTAAATATAGATATCTTCTAATTAATGTAGTAATATGAAGATAAAATTACACAGAAAACACTCGAACGGCCCTAGAGATTTACGATTAACGTATGCATGTCGCGTGTGTAAGTATATGTAATCAGATGTAATACCCATTTTATGTTGCGAGCCCCGAAGAATAGCGGCGTCCACGACCAGTTGAGGGCGAGATTAAGGCCGTAAACGCTCAGTGGTACGGCCGCTCCCTCGAAGCCACCCCCGTCTCGCCACACGAGATATGACGAATAGCCCATTGTACAGTAGAGGGTGGTCCACACGGGCGCGAATACCCAATTCGGCGGGATACATTTCGACTTTTTCAGCGACTGGAACAAGAGTGAAACGGATTAAAGCGCGGCGGACACATCTATACGTACAAAAGCGATATATTACGTGTTATTATATCATTAGCGGTAAGGTGTAATTTATTGTAAACACTTGAGCATATATTTCCGCGATTGACGGTAGATAAAAGTACTGCTTGACCGCTCTTTAGTTAAGTCTTCTTTCTCTTTTTTCTCTCACGAAAAGAGATTTTGTGTAAGCGAAATAAAAGTATCCCGAGATAACAAATCGGTACTTACTTTGCGACATAAATATTCGAGAGAAACAGCAAAGAGACTTGATTGCTAATTTTCTTTCGAATATTTGAAAAACCTATCTTTTTCTACGTATCTTTTAAAGTGACATTCATGAACGAAAATAATCACAGCTGCCCTCAATCACTGGTTATATAAGCATAATTACAGATTTACAGTCATATATCATTGCTAAGTTTTTGTATTGATTCATCAACCTCTAATTCAATCGTTGTTTAAATATCTCGTCATTAGAATTCGACATTTATAGTCACTCAATCTTTATTGCATCGAGCAATCATTAATCCGTTAAATAAACTGCAAATTGCATTTAAATTGCCAATAAGACGGATCCTATATGACTGAATTTCTATCGTTACTTTTATCTCAATATGTATATAAATTTTAGAATGTTTATTACAATTTTTTCTTTTATAGATGAATGTAAGTCTCAAAAATTTCTACTTCTTTTTTTGAAAGATTTGGTAGATATGAAGATTATGTAGAAAACGTCGAGAAATGATAGAAAAAAATGGCATCCGCGAGAGAAAATATATTAAATGTATTAATTTTTTGAGATTGTATGACTATAAATTCCTAAAAAAAAATCGAATTGATAGATAATTACAAATTTGCGGGATTGTAATTATTTGCTACAATTACTGATTACTGAATACAATGTTCAGATAAGTATTTTTCGTCCGTTTTTCTAGAGTTTGCATTTGCATATCGCGCATTACTGCGCGAAACTGTAAGATAAATATTACGTAACTCTAAGCTTATGACGGTTATGCACAACATACAATTGCGAAAAGATAGATGAATACGTGCAGTTATAATCATTTTTAAATATAAATATAATGCATAATATATATTTATTATATATGACCATAAAATTAAAATTGTAATTATAAACTATTATAAATATATTAAATTATGAAGAAATATAAATGCAAGTGATTATAAATAATATTGCAGTAATAATTCTAAAGATACACGGGGCCGATTTGTTATTTTAAAAGCAAAGTGGATTGAATGATCCAGGTAGCACCATACAACACTTCGCGAATCACTCCTGTATCGATTCGCGCATATCAGACGACCTTCGCCTACAATTGCTTCCGCGAGTTTATATTTAGATTCTGCAGAAAAAGCGCATAACGAAGTAACATTCTTCCACTCTAATTGAGCGCTCCTTTGATTTCTCACATCGTGCAAGATATTGCGAGTGAGGTGATCTCATCGAGACACTTGCGTGTGATCCTCACCTCGTACCAACTCATATTTTTCTTTGTGATGTAGCCGCCGACCCAGCCGCCAATATTAGGGCAGACCGTCGCCGTCAGCATGGGCCAGTTGATCCTTACCGGCATCTCGGCTGCTGTATGCGCACCTGTCCACCTGAATGTACAGACAGTAGAATATAATAGGATGTGCAAAGTTCACACGACATGCACGTTCGTGGAGAACGTCGATAAGCGAACTACTGGGTGAGCTTACCTAAGCGTCGTAGATTGCAATGACTAAACTATTGCTTTTCCGCAGACAGTGACGTAGCTATCGTTGCCGGTTGGTGCTAGCCGCGGCTCTCTTTTTCACCGGTCTTACTATGTGCTGTTCCGCACGCACGCCGATCTCTTCCTTTCTGTTTTGGATCACTCCATCCAGTATCTGTTTAAAGCTTGGTGGATCCAGAAGTTGACGTATCGTTTATTGATTCATTGATCAAATACCTCTATCATTACTTTGATAGAAATAGTATCTTTGAAACTTCTTTTTAGAAGTTGAGATTATATCTAAAATAAATTGAAGAAAAAGGAAGTAGGAAAATGAGAATTTTTCAATTGAATCAACTCATTGATATGCACGCACCATTCACTTTCTTAATTCGTCAAAAAAGATACATTATTAATTATAATAAAATATGTGGCTATCCAAACAAAGCATTACAGAAATTATATAACATATAAAAATTGTTATATATATATATATATATGTATAATTTGTTTTATATTATTAAATTGTTACAAATTGCGCATACAGTAAAATGTACATTCGCGAGGTTCGACAAGACATGCGTTTCACGCTTGCATGCGATATGGACGGAACAGAAGTGTGAAAAAGAGAAACTTGTTAAAGAAAACTTGGATTAGCAACTTGGTGTGTAAGTAATTCTTAACTGCAAGTTCTCGTTGTGTTATTAGGCGATTCAGTATACTTTTATTTACACACGAATAAATGATACATTTCAATAAATACATTCGGAGCAAAATACAACATAATTATACACGAATCATGTTCTTTATGTGATATCTCGTATGTGAAATAAACGCGATATCGCATATGTACTTATATTTAGATGTGTATATCATATATTTATGTATACTGCATGAATGACTACGTAATTTAGATGTATATGCACGTGTATAGAGTATTTCAACAAATATGAGCATAATTTCACTAGTAAACTTTAAGAAACAGCCTGTACATATGTATTTTGTATGTGTTGTATGTGTACATATACAATATATATACATATAAATTCTCAGCAAATAGATTAGCCTTTTATCAAACGGCTTTGCGTCAATATTTGCGTGTTATATTGCGTGTCATCATCGAACCATAATATCGTATGTTTTTAATTCAATCAAAAATTAAATACGGTGATATAATTTGAGCGAGAACCATATGCATATGCAGTGTTTGAAATGAAACAGAAAAATTACAATTTCGATTAATTTTCTCCGAAACTATCGAAACGTCAAATAATACCTAAATAATTAAGGATTTTAAATGAGATATTTTTCACAAATTAAAACAAGATAAAAGACAAAAACTAAGTTATAACATTTAATTTCAAATAAATTTAGGTTTTTTTAGTTCTTACTTTTACAGATTAATTTTAAAAAATAATAGAAGATGACTTTTATATTTTTTTTATTAAAAAACTGGCTCAAATTTGTTGAGAAGTTTATTGTTGGAATTAGGCAAGTTTATTTCAGGACGGTTGAAGTGTACAAAGAATATTCTCGAGAGCACTTGATAAATGGACTTTATCCAATAGTATAGAGTAAATAAAAATATGCGGCAACTTTTTCATTTATGATCCTAGTCACTCACATTGTACGTGTATGTGTATATATGCATTATTTTTATTCACCTTTGCTCAACGCAAAGTTCGTTATATTTTAGAGCCAGCACCAACACCATTTTACAGCGTAGTCATCTTGTCTTTACAATTTTTTCCGATTTATTCTTGTAATCGAGTCAAGCCTTTCACCAGCAAGAAATATTCTCAATGTTCTTCCTTCACTCACTCTTTTCATCTTTATTGTCTTTATCGCGCGCGTTTCCCTCCTTTCTGCGATCCGGTTTAGACGCTAACAGATGATCCCTGACGCGTTCCTTGAGTTTTTGCGGGATTACCATGCTGGTGGTGATGGTATTACCCAGAAATAATACAAGGAACATAGCGCTGAGCACTGATACATGCCACGTTGCGTCCGGATGGGACGACACTTGGTAAAGTGTATACGCGTTATAAAGCTGAAACAAATAACCGGCAAAGAGGAACGGCAGCAAAAACGAGAGACCGCGCCACATCCACGAATGAAATCCTTCGATGGTAATATCCATGTTATCCCTCTCGCCCAGTGCTTTTAATCGGTACAAGACGCCGCGTTGGTACCGAAATTGCAAGTACTGTACTACACCTGGAAAAATCAATGAGTCGTTTATTGAAAGTTTTGCTATTGCACGCAGTTAAGAATGAAATAACACAATATTGTAAATTATATTTAAATTCTAATCACAAGCGACCTAACAGATTTTTGACATTTCGCTAAAAATTGTACTTACTGATATACACGTTGAACCACATGAACTGGCTACGAAATTGATACCATGGTCCTGTATTTGGCCAGACTAGTAAAACAGCGGATACCACTGTTGAAAGGAAGTGATGGAATCTCCACCAACCTTTAATTCTTGATCCATTCACTTTCAATATGCTTTCTCTTATCGTTAACGTGCAATAGTACCAAACGAGGAGGAACATAAAACTAAGTTCTAAAGTCCTAAAACGTAAAAGAAAACACAATAAAAATTATGACAAATTTCGTATAATATATAAAAACATTAAACGTACTAAATTTAGTAATATAACTTAATACATTTTATAGTATGCTTCACAAATAGAAGATGCAATATTGATAATAATAAATTCAACAAATAATAGTATCTCACCTTATATTGGTAAGTAGATTTAGTACAGATAGTACAAATCCAATTACCGATAGAACTAATTTAAACTTTTCATATTCATCTTTGTACTTGAATCTAAAAACAATCATTATGAGATCATTCTGGATACAAAATGCATTAGAGTTAACTCTTAATAATGACATACTTATCGCTTTTATTTAATATGGAGACATTGACGCTGCCCAGGATAATTTGTAAGTAGGTGCCATTTGATTTAGGTAACGTTTGCTCGATTTCTCTAAGTTGCTGTTCTCTCCTCGTCATAGATTTTAGCATTTCTTCTCGCGCTTCTTTTGTGTTCAGTCTAGAAATATAGAAATCCTATTAGATTATCAATTATAATACTTCAATTTTAACAATTACAGATACTTCAATTATTCTTATCAATGTATATTTTTAAATACTAAATCTCTCTTTATATCTCTCTAAATATCTCTTTAGGACATAATCGCGGTTTTTTTAAAGATCTTGATTATCAGTTAATGAGAATGGGTCTCACAGGTCACAAGTACAATTTGTGACCAATCAATCATTTGCTTTGTTGCTTAATTGTAAAGCTTATTCTTGTTATTTCTTATATCACGTTGTTTTCTTTAAATAAATACTTAAATTTGCTTAAGCAAATTACAATAGTATATTATGTTAATTAATTACAATAACATGATTAATTTCATTAAAAACATTATCGATTGACCTTCTGAGAAAAATTACAAACTAACATGTCAGACATGGACTTACTGTTTCAAGGATTTGGATATTACACCCATCCGGTATTTCTGATGGGAGATACCTTTGACACATTTCGCTTGTAGTTCACCAATTTCTTCCAATTTCATAAGATACTCCCTATTTAGTGCCTGCAAGCAAATAAAATATTTCTTTAGGTAACCGCGGTATCTTTTAAGATCTTGATTATCAGTTAATGAGCAATGATCACAGATCGCAAGTGACAATCTGTAACCAATCATTTGCTTAATTGCAATGTTTATTCTTGTTATTTCTTATATCACATTGTTTTTTCTAACTTATTCCACGTAGAATTTAAACAAATCTTTCCGCTTTACGAAAATGTACTTTGCGTTGCTGAATTTTTAAAAATTCTATCTATGTTGCATAGTGTTGAAATAATCTGCGAAATAACGCGCGCGCAAGCGTGCTACTAATATCGCGGTTATTATTAAAATTCTGCCGTATCATTCGCCCGTATTAAAATGCAGCATCGCTAATCAGAGTGATAATTAATACTGAAAAATACACGCCAGGTCGCCCGCGCGTGATCGATTTATCGCCAAGGTCACGCGAGCGTCACATGACGTGCTCGCGAAATCGTCAAAACCGCGACCTCTTCTCCTTCACCCCCGTTCTCCAGGTCGCCGCGATCCGCGGATCACGACGCGATCATACGGGAGAGAGAGAGAGAGACAAGATCTAACCTCGTCGTTCTCCGCTCGACGATTCTTACCTCAAGTTCCTTGAAGTCCTGCCTCAGGTCGTTCCATTCCTTGAGACAGGTCTCGGCGTCGATCGTGTCCATCGTGTCGGAGGGGCAGGAGGAGAGGAGGGGAAGAGGGAACTTTCGCGGACGGAGACGACGTTCGTTGGGATCGCAGGACGCGGGGGAGATCACAGCAGATCACAGGTGGGATGTGTGTGGGATCGTTCGATGATCGGATCACGATTTCTCGCTTTCTCCCTCACGTCGGCGGTTTCACGACTCGCTCGCACCTTCTGCACCCCAGAGCACGCGGAGTGCGCGCATCGGAGGGAGGGGGAGAGAGAGCGAACGTGCAGGTAGCGCGGTACGCAGACACTGCGCGGGTGCAGCAGGGTGCAACTGCCACCGGGTTCCCAGGTGCGCGACGTCGCGGTCGTTTCCTCGGCGAAATGCCCGGGAGATCCCGCGGTGGTGTCGGCCGTGTGAATGACAAGGCCGTCCGACGCCGATACCCGACTGATTGATCGATGGATGCCCGGTCGCCCGATAACGCCGCGATAACGCCGTTACGGTGAGCGACGCATCCGGAGGTGGCCGCGTGTCGTACGTGGTCGTACGTCGGTGAACGCGCGCGAGAATCATTTGGATTCTCTCGCAGCCGGAGGAGGGACGAGGATGAAGGAGAGGGGCGACCCGATATCGATACTCCGATCGAGACGGCAGATATCGATACTCGGCGGACTTGGCGCGCTTCGAATCGCCGAGCCGAGCCGGCTGGAGAACGACCGTTGGAGCAAAGCGGAGGAGCTTGACGAAGGATCCGAGACGACGAAAGATACTACTATTGCCCGCAACAATGCGCGATTGTAATATCAATTGATTATGTCAGAATAACAAACGTTGTCAATGTTGTTGTTGATGCGGCACGAACGGGTTTGGTCGCGCGATTCCCTTTTTTTTTTATCCACGACTCCTTTCCTCTCTGTTTTCTTCCAGTTGAATATTTTAAGCTCTCCGAAGGATTAGTTAAGTTAGAAGGAAGGACAATTGGAGGTAATTAAAAGAAGACAGAAGGGCCAAATGACGTTTTAAAGCGTCAGCGCGTCGCAAATGGTAAGAGGTTTCTTTTAACTCGAACCTTCCCGACAAGAAGGATGTTAGAGCCGCTTGAAAAATGACAACTCGATGGTTATCATATTCTTAGAACATGTCACGACTCTTATTTCTCGCTTGTTTTGTAGAGGCGAGATGGACGAGCAAGAGACGGAGAGGAAAAGAAGGCGGAGAGCAGGACGGTGCCTTGTTGTTTATCGGGTATATCGGATGCATCCGAAATCTCGGAGGATCTTCGGGACGCCAGGAACGCAGGCGCGACATAAATCTCCACGCAGCCGATTCACTTTGAATAAACTTAGCATATCTCGAGATGTAATCGACGTGTCTCCCTCTCTGCTCTCGACGGACTGTCTCAGCTATTTTGACATTCAAATATCTGAGTCTTATTTATAGGCGTTTGCCGGGCGATTTAAAATTTCTCGTAGAAAAGAACTTTTTTCCTCCCTGCGTTGAAGGTGAGCCACTTTAAACGCGTCGTCTTTATTCTTTAAAAGATATAAATTTAAACAACTCTCGACAACGAGTCGACGATGATAATTCTCTGTAAAAAAAAAATTGCTTCATTACGAACATCATGATGGAATTAGTCCAAGCGTGCTTAGCGTATTAATGATGACTAATTGTCTCATATAGAAAAGCTGGGAAGCGGATTCAATTGCGTCTCTAATTCGAGGCGAGAAGGATAGAACGGCGGCGCAGTTCCAGATAACGGTACTCGATCTCCTGCTGCAAGCCTGTCGCGAGTCCAGTCGCATGGAAGGCAGAAAGTCGTCTCGATCGGCTCGACTACGCTCCGCACCGCTTCCGGTCGACTCCGCTTCCGGTCGGTTTGCCAGCGACCGGCAACCAGGAGGCCGCATGCGCGGCAGTGAGGATCGGGATGCTCACCAAGCGAGTTCGACAGTTTGACCCCTGAGAATCGAGCATAGTTTGTTAGACCGGCACGTACGTGAGTTCGAGTCTTCAAACACTGGATATAACGAAGGCGAGAAGGCGAGTCTCACTTTTCAAATACAATCTTCTACGATGAAGTGGTATTGCTAATAGCTCGATATAAGAAGAGGAATTAATTAGACTCGAAACACAAATATCGGTATGTGTATACATTTATGTTGTTAACGGCTTTCGGTCTTCTTAACGATCTTTTTGAATTGGCAACCGGTTCGAACCGTTTTGTTCTTTTTTTATCACCGGCGGATTAAATTTAGCTTGCCTCGATTAGAATTTATTTCATTGAATTTGATTAAATAAATCGATGTAAGCTAAATGTATCGCGATGAAGGGAAGATCGATTGCAACTCGACGTCACGGTATAATTTAAATAAAGACGAAGCAAAATGTAATCATTTGAAATCAAAATTGCCGAATTGAAATTACATGAATATGATACGTATAGGTATTTGAGAAATATTGGGCCAAAGGAGAATGCATTATCGTTAACGGTGCGTTTTGAGATTTGATCTGTTGACGCAATCATTCGCGTGAGACGGTGCGTTCCTATCTCTTTTGAAAAATTAATTGTTCATACTTTATATACATTGTATTAAAAATAATACAAACGATTTTACAGATTTTATGGTTTTATTTGAGCATATAAATTTAAGCGCACAATTTTTTATAGATAGTAAAATTATAAAAGAAAGTATTGTACTGACTGTTCAAATTTAAATTTTATAATATTACTATTGTAATACTTGTATTTACTAAATGATCCTATATAGAGTGAAAGTTATGTAGTTTTAGTTCTTTACTTTTTTGACCAAAAATATTTTTCATACTTAAATTACCTTGAATAAACGAAAAATAAAGCAAGCTTACATCTACTTCGAAATTAGACATTTCATAGTACATTAAACACATTGATAAAAATTATTTTGTAAAGACTATATTTTCTGAACATGAAATTCTCAACAGATTGTATTTTTTAATTAATTTAGAAATTAAAATCGAACGCGCGCGCGCGCATAATATTATTTTACTTATACCTTCCTGTTTTCTTAACTGCGCTTTTTATCTTCTGATAATGCCGTGCCTTCCAACGCCCATAATGAGTTATGTTAGGATAGCACGAAAGGGGAAGAAATATCGGCGGGATATCCGGATACAAGATATTCTCCGGATCAAACAAGATCATATTTTGCGTTCAAAACAAAGAGCTCAACTGTTATGTTACATTTAAACGAGCCAAAGAACAATATTGTGTTTACAAAGTGTATTACATGTATTTCAAAACAATAGAATTACATGCTGCGGTACGTTAAACCGATGTTTTCTTTTCGTTTGCCTATCTTTTTATAAAACTTGCTTATCCACGTTTGCATACATTATTCGTCTTGTACTAATTTCGTCGACTTGATGAAAAAATTGCTGAATCGCAAAGCGCTGAATCGGTACGCGTATCAGATTCGATACGATCACGATCTGATTTCTCGTTGACAGCGAAGCTGCACACTCGTCTCTCGGTCTTGCTATACCCGGTGCCGCCGGAGAGATGCATACTACGCGAAGAACATTACGAAGATTCACGAGGTCGACGAACCTCCGTGACGATTTTAACATCTTGTTCATCAAGCGTGGAATACGTGGATCCGATCCGCGACTTTTAACACTGAACGAGAAGAAAGCTACTGCTCTTCCTTTATGCAACATCGCTCACCAAGGCTTGGTAAGAAACTCTTCCGTGTTATCGCGAATGTGCGCGCGAAATTTCGGCACTTTGGCGAGGAAGGAACCACCCGAGCCGCGAGGACTCCCCTTTTTCGGTACGACGTTATCTCTGCTATCGGCCGGTGGACCGTATAAGCTGCACGAATACGTGGATAAGAGACACCGAGAACTTGGACCAGTCTACAGAGAACAAATTGGACCAGTGCGAGCTGTTTTCGTCAATTCGCCCGATGAATATCGTAAAATTTTAATCGATCTGGCAGGCCCCACGCCGCAGCACTTCTTGCCGGAAGCCTGGCAGCTGTACAACGAAATCCGACAGCAATATCGAGGTCTGCTCTTTATGTACGTATGATGTTCTCCCATTGGTATGTTAATCTTCCGAAAAAGTTCGATAGAATTAGATATTAATGATGATAATGCATACAAAATAACATCCGAAAAGTTTGCTTTGTAAGACATTCTTGAAAAATAAAAATTTATTAATTTATTAATAAAAATTAATCTTTTTAATATGATCTCTCAATAATCAAACGTTCGTCTTTCTCTCAGCGAAATAATTCAATTTATCATAAATAGTTCGATAACGAAAGAATATTGTGTTATTGGAATAGGGATGGACAAGAATGGTGGCATCACCGTAAAATCCTTAATGTAACAATGCTGAAGACTGAACCAAAGACTTTTCTATTCACACCGTGCCAAGAAGCTGCCAAAAATTTAGTGAGAAAATGGAAGACATATAGTCGAAACGGCTGTACAATACCGAATTTGGAACATCAGCTATATCAGTGGTCTATCGAGGGTAAACTTTAGAGAGCGATCGCATAATAAAATATTTATCAGCAGTTAATGTTAAACTATATATTTTCTTAATTTTCTTCTCTCTACATCATTTAGTTCTACACATTACACGAACATTCGTATCTCTCTTGATTGCGTAAAATTAAGACGATTAAACAATTATTTGTAATTAACAACATTGTTTTTGATTGATGTATTAATATTTTTTATAGTAATGCTGGCGACTTTGATAGGTTCGCGATGGCGAAATTGCGAACCGCAAATACGTTTTGAATTAGAAAACGTGGCGTTGATGCTACACCAGATTTTCATGTACTCCGCAACTCTCACGATAATACCGGCAAAATTGGCGATGAAACTCAAATTGCCAGTGTGGACCAAGTTTGTTAAAACTGTCGATACGGTGTTGGACAAAGTGTACAATCTGGTGCCGGAAATGATTCGACCTGATGACGACGGGCTTTTAAAAATGATTATGAATAATATTGACGAAGATAAAGCTGTCAGAATCGTTGCCGATTTCATCATAGCAGCCGGCGACACAGTACGTTTTTTAATTTATTAATATATGAGATAGAATGTTTTATAATTTATTGAAGTTTAACGAGGAAAAGAGTCTTATCCGTTTTAATAAATTTTCCAATAAATTGAAACAAATAATATAACAAAATTTTATATGAAAAATAGTTTATCTCCTTCTTTCGCTATATCCTTTTTTACAAATCTACATAATCTACATAATAATCTTTTATAATCTAATTAATTTAAAATTAGATTATCGTTTCTTTTCATTTATATCACTAGTTACCAGACATATACAGAGTGTTAAGAAAAGACGGCCCACTAAGTATATAGCGTTATTCCTTATGAAAAATTGAGTCGAAAAGTCCTGAACCATTTTTTTCTTTTGTGCTTAATAAAGCAATAATTATTTTTTAAAGACTACCCAATCGGTATTGTTCTTTAGCCGGGAAAACGTTAGTGAGCCACGCACCTAGTAGTATGCGTGAACGATTTGTTGCTAAATTCGCAACTAATATTCGCATACTAATATTAAATATTAAACGTGGCTCACTGACGTACTCGCAGCTAAAGGACAATGTCGATTGGATTGTCTTTATAAAATAATTACTACTTTATTAAGCGTAAAAGAAAAAAATCGTTCAGGATTTTTCGATTCAATTTTTTATAAGGAATAACGCTATGTACTTAGTGAGCGGTCTTTTCCTAACACCCTGTGTATATATATATATTAGTATAAAGAATTTAAATTTAAAACTTAATAAGAGGAATATATATGAAATTGCTGATTTGGCATTTGCAACTTGTAAATTTTTCCAGCCAAAAATTATTTTGGTTGGTGAAAAAATCGATTTTCCGTTTGAATCAATTGTTTTGAAATTGATATTTTACATTTTGTTAATAATTAAAGCTAAAGGTCTCTATACAGAAAAATTATAATTTTACGATCATTTATTTAGACAGCGAATACTATGCAATGGATGTTGCTATTACTCAGTAGTCGTCCCGAGCTGCAAGATCGATTATTTCACGAGATCAAAGACTTGTCACCAGAAGAGCTTATGCAACATCAGTTGTTAAGGAGTACATGGAAGGAAACTCTGAGGCTGCATCCTGTTGCGCCATTCCTTGCAAGACATTTACCGGTGGACGCCATAATTGGTGGTTATTTTGTGCCAAAAGGGGTAAAAATATTGTAAAATTAGCCTATTTATGAATTCACTTTACCGAATAAGTCGTTAAGCGAAATATTTAATTGAGAGAAATGATTTTTTTTCCTAGGATTTAATTCTTTTATCACTTTATTCGAGCGGTCGCGATGAAAAAAATTTTTTACGACCAAACGATTTTTGGCCAGAAAGATGGTTGAGAATGGGGGAAGATCTATTCAATTATCAGGGAGTAAGAGATGCACGTGCTAGTGTGCCATTTGCGGCAGGCGTAAGAAACTGCATAGGTCGCAGACTCGCGGAAACTCAAATGTCTCTTACGTTGGCTCAGGTAAGTTAGTAATCGTAATTAAATCCAGTTCATGACTACAGACATATATTGTTTTCTTATAGCTCATTAAAAACTTCAAGATTGAGTGCGAAAATCGAGACAGCATTAAGATGATTTTGCATATGGTATCCGTGCCATCAAAGCCTATCAAGCTGAAACTAATTGAAAGAGAAATATGACGAAGATGTTAAACGATTACGGAAAGACGATTAATGAGTATTTTATTAATGACGCGATGCAAAGAATTAAACTCAATGTATATATAATTAAATAATATTAAATTTGTCGAATGCATGTATATAGGTATATACATATACATATATATATAAATATATACATCTTTATATACACACATAGATAAGGTGTTCGAGAAAGGCGAAATGTGCAAGATTTGTTCTTATGATTTTTATCTACAGTATATTTATATATTTATATATACATATCTATCTATTTTTGAGACATTTCATAAATGAAATTGATTGTATATTTTTAAATATGGAAAACATTAATACATGGAAGATGATGATTTTATAAATATTTATAAGATTTTATAAATAATCTATGTTACTTATGTATAAATACTTAGATTATGCTTGGAACATATCCAACTATGTACAGAATTAATGTATATAAAACAAGAGATATTTAATTATAGTTACATGCATATATGTCTCTGAAAAAGATGTCTTTATAAATATCGAAAATGCATATTTAATAGTTAAGGTAAATGTTAAACAATCAAAAGCATTAATATCTCTAATATTAATAACATTATTTAAATTTTGATAAGCTTCACATATATGATTTTATGTTTGCATTTCAGTTACATAATTTTCTCATTTTCATTAGGTTTTTTGGGATAACGAGGATATAAATAGTTTATACAAATTCACATATTCGAAATTTACAAGAATTTGGAATATATCATTGCTACAAATAACATTATTGATGCAGATGTATAAAAGATACAACATCATTGTGACAAATTTGCATGAGAAGAATAATGATCATGTCGCAAATATTGCAAAATCATAACATTTATCTAATTAATGTTTGCGTAAATGCATTTTCAACATGATTTAATAGGATATTTTTTTATTCCACTTTACCTCTCTTTCATCAGTGTCTTATTAATATGTAACTCTTCTTATTAAAAAGACCATTTTTTTCAGAGATGTTCTGTATAATTATCGAATAATCTCGCAATTAGAAATGCACTAAGCTTTTTATGTAAAAAATTTCCATAAAAAGATTCCGGAGAATGGAGCAAACATAAATTAACGGTGAAAAAGCCAAGTTTACTCTATTCTCATCTTAGACCTTATTCTTCGAAGATTTACTATATATATCGAAGTCACTCTAATTTCTCATAATTGCACCAATCCGAATTCCATAATTGTCTCTAATATCTTTAATATTGGCACTACACATCCATGATTATGTCCCTAATTTCACATAGGAACTCGTCGAAGGCATTGGTGATGTAGAATTCACGGAACGTCCGCATCGTTTCATTCCACGACATTTTCGTAGTTAGAAAGGTCTTGACACAATAAGATTTAAATTCGTGGCAGGAATGGTTTCTAGCCCAACGCCAGGCTCGGTATAAGTTCTCATGACTGAGCTTGTTTATGGATTTCTCGGTCAACGTGTCCACCAGGTCCGGCATGAGGTAATAATCGGCTAACAGCACAGCGTCCAAT
>VBVR01002549.1:0-21919 GCA_011638315.1 Tetramorium parvispinum
ATAAAACATATTATAAATATATTAAAATAAATTAACACAGATATTTATTTCATGAAATTAGAGAGTTTTAAAACCTATTTGAAATTATAGCTGCATGTTTCGCAGGATTCATATGTAAAAATATTTAACAATAAGTATTAACCTGGATCACTCTTAGATTATCATATGTTTAATTTTTGGGACGTACAAATTTCTGGATAATAAAAAGTATCGCACGTGTGGGTAGAACTGAATGCAGAGAACAACGCTTCTACTCCTGATAATTAAATGTATACGTCTATTTTTAAAGAATGATATACCATTCGTATATTCAATTCTTATCGATTTCCCGTGACCTTTAATACTGAATAGCACTCGTTAAAAATATCCCCTTCCGATATCAATATTAGCCGAGTTCAAGAATCCAAAGTGATTGAAAAATTATAAAATTAAAATACTTGATAAATTTTAAGATTAAAAGTATTTTATGATTTTCAACTGTTCGACATTTATAAATATTTTAATTTTTTACAACTATATAAATACTTTAAAATCAGCGAAAAAAGAATGGGATAAAATTTTTTCTATTATCGCTGTAACTGTATTCTTATTTTACTATAAATATATTCATAACAAAATTTCATATTTTAGAATTATTTTTTATATTAAGTTAAGAGTGTTTCATTTTCTATACGTAAAATTGTGGAGTAGAATTAATATTTAGCATTTGCAATTTAAATTTGAGATAAAGAAGAATATAATAAAAATCGTTCGAATATTCACGAAAAATGTTCCCGACAGCAATTTTGTTTCTTTTCTCTAAACCTACTTCACATCCAATTCAAATTGTACTTTGCACTTCCACTTTATCCACGCAAGGTCTTTCTCGTGCGATTTATCTCTCCCACGAGAAGAAGGCAAGGAGCAATCTCCGTTTCAGAGACACACACGAAGTCGCTCTCTTTTCCACACGAAAAATTTCGCAAGAATTGCACCCGCATGTCACCCGTATCCGTCTCGTGCTCGCGATAAGACTCGACTGAAACCAAGTTCTTACAGTCCCGCGAACAGTCTCACCATGAGTTGGGAGAGCTCGCTTTTCTCGACTCGCACAATACGCGACAATTACTTCATCGTGACGCGAGAAGCACGTGAGTTTTAGTGAGGCGTTTCCGCCTGTCGAGGCCCCTAGACGCCGCCACAAATCGGGACTCTAAACATATCATTTTGTCGACATTGCCAGCTTCAGTCTATCCCAGTCGCCGACGTGTAGAAATATACGTTCGTACACGTGTCTTCTCGTATAAATGGATTGGAAGAGTAATATAAAAGAAACGAATAAAAGAATAAAAAAATAGATACTTCTAATTTTCAATCCTGTTATCGATGATCTAATGTAAAGTAGTATCTTAATTATTAACATTAGTGCATATGACGCAAGCTCTTGCTGTTAGACGCCATTAACTCTGTCGAATGTTTCACTATTTGTTATGGAATTCATTATTCATTGATGGAATTCATTGAATTAAGCATCTTGATATTGTACATGATGGAAATATACTTTCGCTCAATATGTTTTGTTATATTTCGAGTAAACGTAAATTTTTAAACTTTAAGTAATATTTATGTAACAGCTATCAATGTATACTTGTCCCGAAAAAGATATGGCTTTCCAGGAAATACTTCACTTATCAGAATGTTAAAAATTCTTGTTCAATTTTTTTTATCAGATACTTTGAATTACTTTTACTAAGAGATATTATATCTTTTAAAAGACATTGCTTTATCGAATCATGTGTTATTAATTTACAGTAATTATAGATATGGAGCAAAAAATTTTATTTTTGGCCTCTGAAATTATTATCACGAAAGTTGTTTATTTAATACGTCTTCAGCTAAACGTTGTCTAATATTATTTAAAGACAAAGTTATTAACATGAGCTGTTATTACTGACATGAGCTATTGACATAAAAGTGAATACATGCATTGGTTCATTTGCTAATGAATATCTCCATGTCATTTCTTTCTATATCCACACAGAATTCGTATTGTCGGTTGAGTTGCTAAAATATAAAATGATATTCTTAATGATGTTATAATTACGCGAAAATATCATGTCATTGTATTATCGTATTAGCAGATCGTTCGTATAATACGGTATGAGTTCATATGATAATAGCATGTTATCTTAGAATATTGATTATTTGATAGATCTCTAACTAATTATTTGTACAATGTTTAATGCAATTTATTTCTTTGTTAATAAATTTTTATTTTGCTCTAATAAATAATTAATATTATTATGTAATTTACACATAAAACACACACATATTTTTCTGTCTAAGTAATATTAATTAATACATTCATAAGTATCATTGTATTTTATCTTTCCTATCTTTCTATTAATTAAATATTAAATTATACGAAACTTTGCACGCGTGGTAAAAACGCATACTTTAATCCTAGTGGAATCCGTTAAAAAATTAATCATAACGAGTATTATACAATTACTAAAATAAATTTTACGCAAACAGCTCGCTCATCATCAGTTTCTAATTACTTAAGAATTATTGGATAAAAGCATCTTAACATAATTATTATATGAATAAAGTCTTCACCCTAAAAGGAAAAGAGATGAAAAGAAGAAATAATATGTGCCGTTACATTGTCTCGTATTTGTTCTATACATACACACGTGTTTCTTCTCAGTATCTGTTTTTCGAATACCTAATGCATAATGTGTGTCCTTACTATTCATGCGTGAAACGATATCTCCAATTGCCGGGTATAAGTCATCTAACTCCCGCTCGAAGACTTCATTCTGTATTCGCATTCCGCACTCAACGTCGGAAACGTGCCTTTCCGCCTTGCTAATTTTATTGTACGTAACGCGTCGAAACGAAGAGAGAGAAGACGATCGTGACGGTCATTTTTCGCATGTATAGCAATTTTTTTTTAGTAATCGAGAAGAAAACGATATTCGAAAATTGAACGTCTGATGGAAAGTTATCAAGTGCTTGGTAATCTTCCAGTTGACTCTGTCATTCCTGTTTTTAATCAATTAAACCTGAACTTGCAGTTTCAAGTGAATAGTGGTAACGAAAGTTGAAAAGGAAAACCGAATCCAGTTTCAGCGATGGAAGCGAGTCCTCCCCTGATCCGTTTTCTTCCGCAGGTAAAATGAAAAGCTTAAGGAAACTGAAATCGGTATACCTTGTGATGCGAGTTCGTTGCCCGATAATACAGAAAACTGGCTCCCACAGTCATGTACATTCCACTTTCTCTAATTTTCTATAGACTGGATATAGTTAGAAATATAATACAACGTGGAATATATTAAATAAAATAATCACACATAGATAATGGATATTAGAGACGTAAGAGAATCGAGATAATTAATTTCTTATAGAATTCACCTCGGGAACTGAATTATACCGATTTCACTCCCAGCGACAAAAAGTGCTTGTCTTTCATGTATTCGTATATTATGCTTGCGAATAGAGTTTCAAGGTATTATCATAAAACAAGGCCTCTCTTTAGACTGTGAAACTCAAAGCGATGACTTTGGCGACTGCTCGTATGAAATGTATTTGTGTATTGTTATCTTGTGCTGTTGCGGCTGATAAGGCAACGGTTTGCTCAGTAGAGTAGAGTGCTTCTGGCTACTGTTATTGATTATTATTGCAACTTTTACACGCGAATTAAATATCGAATTTTTTTGTTTGTATTTAAATATTTTAAAAATTTTCATTGTATTAATTGTTCGATTATTTTATATTTGCCACAATACAACATTAAACAGTTAATTACAATTTCTTTGAAACACATTCTGATTGATATACTAATTAATTTAAATGTGAATATATTAATTAATATACATTAAGATTAATTTAATATAAGATAATTAATATTTAAATTAATTTACGTGTATTTTCGAGTTAGATATATATCTCGAATTAATATATCAGTTGCAAGCCTCGCCTTTTATGCTATCGCCGCTATTAGTTTACTTTGTTCCATTACAAACTCAACAAAGTTTTATTAAATAAATTAAAAAGAATGTTTTGCTGCAATTTGCTAAGACTATTTAATCATGATAACTGCAAAATGATTAATGATAGGTGTATCTTTGCAAACATAGAACTCGGATTCCATATGTAGCGAAAAGAAATTAGGTCATCGGAAGATAACTGTGAGAGATTTATACGTGCGTTCCTTGGCATGTCTTTTTCATGGTAATTCATCGTTTATTCGCGTATAAAATTAACATTTAACGTCGATGGAATTTTGATCACACATCAGCTAATCGTATTGGAAATTTCCTCTTTCAATAATAAATATTCTACAATAGAAACTTTTATACAAGATTGGAGCTCATTTACTAACTCGATCGAGAATAAAAATACGCTCGTTGCATTCATTTAATAGTTCTTTGACGTTGCGAGGTAGGATTATGCAAATATGCTGTTGCTGCACATCGCATAAAAGGTTCATTGCCACGCGATTATTAAAAAACATATTATTTTTAAAGATAACCCTCTTTAATTTGTGAAATTTTTAACTCTTTGAAAACTGACTCTTTAAACAGATCATTTACTTTACTAAATTTTTAAATTTGTAAGAAAAACATTATACTTAACCGCAATTAAAATAAAATTTTTTCTCTTGGCGAAAAGAATCGTCCCTTAAAGAATTAATTATAGAAAAAAAACAAATTGACACGTTCAATATGTGGAACATTTTCATAAACGTTAATCTCGCAGATCCCAAGTTTTCCGCCGGAGTTTAGGCGATTTAAGATTTGACGCTCTGTCACAATCGGACACAGGTCCGGAAAAGGAGCTTTTATAGACCCTAATTTCTCTAACTAGATTCTCGGTTAACACGGCAACAAAATTAAATTGTTGGGAACCGACGGCGGCACCGAATTGCGAAATCTTGGCCTGTTGCCACACTCCGCCCGGTTTCGCGAGACGTCTGCGGAGCGTCCGTGGCTGGTGGCATCGCTGGTGACGGTCGCCGTCGGCGATTCCGTCGGGCACCCGTGAACGACTAGCATTGCGACGGCGCATTCGTCAACTGATACCATCATTGATAGGCGCGCGCGTAACGTCCGCGTGCACGGACGGCGTTGTGGCTCGGCTGTGTGCGCAAACATTTTCACGTGCGTGACTGTACGATGTGGGCGGCGGGGGACGATGGACAAGGGACGTTTGGTGGAAGGCTGGATGCTCTCGCGAGTCCCGCGATACACTTAGTCCACGTCCGGCACATCGCAACAGCGCGAGTTGCTCCGCGTTTTAACCGGCGACGAGGTGTGAGACGGGCCGATATAATCTGGCATCTCCCGCCTTTACGGGAAATCATTCGTAAGCTTGGACGCGTCGCGAGAGATTAACGATGTGCAGTGTAAAGATACGATCGTGAGTCAGCGGCACCATTGATAAAATAATCGAGATTTATTTAATTTCAATTCATATGTTTGATAGTTAGATAGACAAGGGGGCGGATTAAGGTAAGAGGATAGATTAATGTCTATTTTTTTTTTACCAACTCTGATTAACTTTAATCTCAGTTTAACTGACTCCATTTCTAATTCTTCGAACTAGAAAGAGATAAAAAGTAAGTTAAATCGAGATTAAAGTTAATCTAAATTGATAGAAATGGATATAAGTGTAAGGTATAGTTGAATATTTTAAAATATATACCCTCGACCATTTCAATTGAACTTGTTGCACTGAAGTTTATATAGTTTCTGTGTGTTGTACCGAAATTTAAATTGATCACGTGGTCGTAATAATCGATCGAAGATTATGAAAATTGCTGTAAAAAAGAATTTTATCGTCATTGTTTATTAATAATTTCCATTCCTGATATTTTTTTATATTTTATATTTATATATGTATAATTGATTTCATGTTTCCATTTACTCATTGACTTTTATCATTTTCTTTTTTATAATTTTAATCATTCTTTAACATCGTTCAATTAATAATTTTAAAAAATTAATATTCACTTACATAGTAATATAATAGAATACTTTAATATTTAGTTTTGCTTTTCGCGTGATAAATATTAATACATAAGTGAAGATATTAGATTGTGCTATTACGAATCTAAACATGTAAAAATATTTTAAAATATTTTAATATAAAGATACTAGAACATTTTAATATTTAATTAATTTAATTATTAAATAATATTTGAATTAAAATATTACAGCCCATAATTGAAAAATTTTTAAGATATATATATATATTTAAACTTCAGTATAGAATAAAATTTATCTTCTTATCGAATGCTATCTTCGAAGTGAATTGATTGCAGATATTTTCCATGAATGTCTAGTAACTTATAATAATACGTAAGGATAATTTAATGCGATTAATCAAAATAACACTTAATCTTATCGCTGTTTTCATGAAGAGTATTAACGTAATGTGATTAGAATTTCTGATATAGTATTAATTCGAGAGCAAAGTTATCCAGAGGCACGAGCGACAAATATTTGCAATTTGATTTCTAATATATAGTTTATTGTACTGTATATAATTATCAGTGTCTCGATTGACTCATTCGAACCTTATTGAATGCGCGTCTAATTAACATACTACCACGCACAAACGCCTACGTGACTACGCAGCTGCATTCTCGCGAGATGGTAGTTGGATCGAAATAGCTTATTACAGATTATTAAATTCTAATTACCAATACTGTTATCCGCCGTTCTCTATACGGCAAATTTCTCACGAATCCACAAATGGAATTCGCAAATGGATAGATTGATTCCTGATGTAATTTCGCAACGACGTGTCTAACGGCAATTAATGTAATTAGTGCATTATATGTTCTTCAGAATATAGAATAGATACGTTTTACAAGACTTTGAATTCGAATACATCGACAGCATTTAGCATTCAACGTGTTAAATGCTTTTGGCATTGATACTTCAATGTTGCTTTTATGTGAGGGACAGCAGCTGGAAGAAATGAAATCGATGTTTGTTTGGATTTTAGGAAGTAAAGCGGCTTCTAAATAAAAGAGGAGGAATCTTGATTCGTTTCTCAATGATATTCCTGTTAATCAATCTCATTATTACTCGATATTAATGACGGAGCTTGGTTCGAAAGTTTAAGGGAAGTTGTAAGCACTATTAATTGAAATGAATGGGTCCTCCGGCGATTGCAGTATACAACCGACGCAGGTGAATAATTTTTTATCGTCGAATGAATAAGAATCAGGAAAGATCGCGAAAAAAATGAAGGAAAAATCGGATATCAAGGAAACAAAGTCTTCGATTTGAGTTAATACGATATTTTTAGCAATCTTACCATTTAAATCCTGGATTATTGAAGTAACAGACACATATCTTTCATATCATCAAGATCTATATTTCAAAAGAAATTAATGGACTTTTGTTCCAAAGAGATGACGCCACGAGTAGAGAATTAAAGTCAACATAATTCCTACTTTTACGCGAAACTTCATTAAAAAGCCTTTGATGCACTTTTACTGCTAATAGCATGTATTAATTCAATAATACGTAATTTAGAGTACGTAATTTAGCGCCACTTTCAATATAGAATATCTATACCAAATTAATTTTCAGTCTTCTATTAACCGATGAAATATAGCGCGAGCAAGAATATTAAAATTGCGCGATATTTAGACGTTTAATGGATGAGAAGTTGAAAGCTCTAACACTGGATGCCTCTGATTACAGGAGATCAGAGTCTATAAGAGACGATGGCAGATCCTCATACTCTTCGTGTTGTACAGCGCCAGCAACTCTATGCAATGGATTCAATACAGTATTATTTCGAACATTATAATGAAGTATTATGATGTTTCGGCTTATACAGTGGACATGACAAGCATGATATATATGATAACGTATATACCGTTGATATTTCCCGCCAGTTACCTGCTTAATAACTTCGTAAGTAACGCATTAACAATAAGGTAAAATGAAGTAGTCAGAAATGTATGATATTTCAGAGAGTTGTCATGTGTTCCCTTAGCTACTCTATTTCTTTCGCGTATTCAATTTTTGAGATCAACAAGAAGCGGCTAAAAATTGAACTTCATGATTTTCGTAGGTTTTGGTGGCAAACTGCATTGGCAAGTAGAGATCGCGTGGTTTATTAAGTTTTTGCAATGCATAATGCGCGTACAACATTTTATCTGAATGTCACTGAACGATATAACGCATTCCTATTCTATTTATGGACGTTTGTCGCCGAGTAACTGGATATAAAATCGTGTGATGTTGAGCAAGACAATCAGATTTCGCGTTATCTCACAGCTGATGAAGCAAGAGTCTCGTATTGAAGAATCTCCTTTTTTGAAAAGTTACTTTTCTCCAAGTGATATTCAAATATTTTATTGCACATAATCGCGGATATTCCTACTCGTTAATGCCTACGCAAGCAGACGAATATATGGGAGAACGGGTGGATTTTTTAGGGCCTCAGGTGGACAGTGATCATCGGGGCACTCGGGACCGCCATCGGTTCCTGGATAAAGGTGTTCAGCATAACCCCCGACCGCTTTTGGGTCACATTTTTTGGTCAAACTGTGGTGGCAATCAGCCAAACCTGCATTTTGTCCGTTCCAGCTCGACTAGCCGCAGTATGGTTCGGAGACAACGAAGTCAGTAAAGCCTGCGGTATCGGTGTCTTCGGCAATCAGGTAAGGAAGTATCATTATCATCATCAATCCTAACACGGTACATCTAACGGTATATCTAAGATAGAATTATATTCAGACTTTGTAAATATCTTGAGAATTGCAATTTATTTTCCCTTTCGCACTTTCTCGAATTGATCTCTTTTATCAGGTCGATTAGACACCTTCTTTGAATTGTATCAAAAGTCCAGGTGAATTATTTTATTTTCAAAATTTCCTTTAAAATCTTAAGAATTTTTTTTAAAGAAAATATAAGAAACGAAAAGAAAAAAATATAGCCAAGTGAAACATAAGTGATTATATCTTCTACTTTTTGGATAGAATAAGAATTCAATTTTATATTACAATACGTTTTGAATCTATTATATGTTATCTTCGTGTAAATATCTTCGTAAGGATATACGAGAGAAACAAGAACGTATCATCCGTCTGCAACGTGTTAACGAAGCATGCGACTTATTAATCCACGCAATAAAGTCACTCTAATTACCCGGATCAAAGCGCGAGATAATGTTAGCACGTAATTCGATAATAAGTCAAATAAATTCGATGCTTTTGACGCCCATGATATATTTATTAAATATCTTGTATCTCGTTCCTCGTTCACGCAAATACAGATTGCTAATAATTCGTTATTATACGAAATGAAATTATAATATTATATATAATTGATAATGTCATTTCTTGCTGTAAATTAATAATCCGAATTCATTGCATATCCGCGTGCAACAATTTTCATTTTCACCCAATGTATAATTCAATCTGATTTAATTTTATATAATTTCAATGAAAAAGTCATAATGTTAAAAATTTCTAAGAATTTATAAAAAAATTGAGTGGATGAGTTTTTTATTGAAATTCTTATTTAGATGATTATTCTATATAATTTAATTTAATTCTACGTAATTTCAATCGAAATGTTATTATCCTGAAAATTTCTAAAAATCTTTATGCAAGTTCGTCTCTTGGACATCCGTTATTATTGCGCGAGACCCGATTTTCCGTTACGTCAAACGTTGATGAGCGATAGCACTTGTTATTTCAAAAACGTAAGAGGAGACACTTGACATTGTCACCGGCGACACATGTCACGTGCGTGCAGACAATGAGAATGGATCCCGCGTGCGGAACAACGGAAGTGACAGTCTGGAGTACTCGCTGATCGACGAGGAGGGTGCCTCGGGAGATTTAAATTGCGACGTGATTAGGTGGGAAACTGAGTCGAAGTGTGCACCCACGTTTAATTTTGCTACCTCGACAGACGGCCCTGTCTGCGCGGGGAAGAGCGAATCGACAGCAGGAAGGGGGCAGGGGACTCACTTTACGTCGCGAGGGATTCAATTGATCCAAGGTGCCATCGCTATCATTTTATCAACCGTCGCGATCGCACTTTATCAGGGAATCCGTCGCGGTTTAATTGCACCGTTTTCAATATCGCAATACGATAAAGCGGAAGCTTAATCCGATGCATTTTACACAACTATGATTGCGTGTTATAATTGCGAATCCGCAATTGAAAATCTCAGCATTTTCCGTCGCGTTAAGAATCACAAATTTTCAGAACAAAAAAGAAGAGCTTCAATATCTATTATATAATTTTCTATTTCTTTTGTTTTGAAGATAAATAGAAGATAAATGCAATTATTGTAATTATTTGTAATTATTGTAAAGATTATACATATATATATATATATATGAATGCGTGTTTTTTTCTTTTATAAATATTATATAATCTTATATAATTTTAGCCGTTTAAAATCCGTAATTTATGAAGATTAGTCGAAAAGTAAAGTTACAAAGTTTAGAAAATCATTTATAAAGCATTTTATTTTAGAAGTGACTTAAAATACTTTTAGAACATATCTTTATTTTTTTTTTTTTCAACATAGTCACTATGGACTTTAATGCACTTAGTGAGTCTGAGAACTAGTTTCTTTATGCCATAGAAATCGTAGAAGTTTTTCCGCTCTTTTAACTACTCTGTTTTCTCTTATAACTATTTTCTATTGTTCATCGATCAACTTGGCTGACCAAGTGCATTGTAGTCCATGGTGACTATGTTAAAAAATGAATAAAGACATGTTCTAAAAATATTATAAGTTAATCCTAAATTGAAATGTTTTACAACTAATTTTCTGAACTTGATATCTTTACTTTCCGAATATAATATACCTCATACACGAATACGAAAATTATATGTTTTAACAACTGGTAACAAAAATGTTTCGCTTTGATAATAATTTGCAAAGACGCATATGAACAATATTAATTTAATTTGTTCGAAAAGCACACAATGATTGTATTCTTACGACAAATATTGTCACATAGAACCACATAGATAGTAATTAAGGAAACTCTACGAATTTACACAGCAAACATTTCATTCTGCCTTTTTCCTGGGGCTCAACGATAATTTTTTAGAATGTTCGTCACTCGGATTTCTGTTGCAGCTGGGTATAGCTATCGGCTTCTTATTTCCGCCGATGTTAGTGCCGAATAAGGAGATCTGCGACATTGAAACCGGGCTTCAACGAATGTTCTATATCGTCGCAGCTTTCACATCGTTGATATTAATCCTCATATTACTCCGTACGTGTATACAATTTTCATCTATCAATTGTACAGTTACGCGATTTGACAATAAAATTCCGAAATCGAAAGGTTAAAGAATATAAAATATATCAAGTAAATAAAAATAATCAATGTTTAACTCGAAATATTTGTCACCAAAAAATTGTAAAAACTAAAAGTAAAGAAAACTTATTGAATAAAAATTATTCAATCTTAAATTATTTAATAAAAAATAAGGAATATTATATAAATAGGAATATTATATAAATAGGAATATTCTTTGTAACATTTTATATTAAGAAGATTATTTTATATGCTTACATAATTGCTATCATTGTTTTATATGTTATTATTAATAACTTTATTGCTATTATTAATAGAATCAAGAAAAATATGTATACATATATGTATTTTGTACAAAAAGGAATTAGTTTTACAAGTTGACATTTATTTATCAGTTCCGGAATTTTATTGTTAAGCAACGTTTATTCTTCGGTAATTCTTAATAGAAATCGATCATTTGTAGTCTTCAAGTCGGCACCACCTTTACCACCTAGCTCTGCACAAGTTGTGCAGAGAGCAGAAAGAAATAAATCTGAGAGCAACAAAGAAGTGAAGAATTTTTTCAATTCTATCGTAAGATTGTTCAAGAATCGCGGCTATCTGTTACTTTTAATTAGCTATGGCATCAATGTTGGCACATTTTATGCTATAAGCACTCTCCTGAATCGACTCATCATCAAACAATTTCAGGTAAGTATTTTATACGAAAGTTGCGTACTCTCTTCTCGATTCCCAATTTACTTTTCGATTATGAAAAATTCGATTTCACGTTTATTAATTTTTATTAAATTACAAAAATTAATATAATTATCGATATATGTATATGAAATCTTTTACAAATGTTTATATTTTTTTACGGAGATTTACAGGCTCTGAGAAAAATTACAGAATATGCTTTTCATAAGCTTCTTGATTGTCTATGTCTTTGTTTAATAAAAAACCTAAGATAGCCACTATTTTCTTTTTAGGACAGTGAAGAGGATGCCGGTCGAATTGGGTTAACGATAGTTTGCGCTGGAATGGTGGGCTCTATTGCGTGTGGTATTTTATTAGATAAAACACACAAATTTTGGTGAGCAATCGGGATGTTATTTTTCAGAATCGTGATATTTTCCTTCAACATTGATCTTTAATAGTATTATTACGATAAATTAATTCAATCTTTTCTCATATCAGCAAATGAACTGATTTATAATAATTATTATAAATTAAATATTACAAAGACAAACATTAAGATTGGATGCTAAATATTTTATCAAATTGTATTAAATCGAATTTTATCTCGATTTATTTGATAGGGGTAAACATATGCGATTGAAATAATTCAGAAAATGCGAATTTACAGGTGTACAACGGTAGGAGTATATATTTGTTCTTTGGTGGGTATGGCAATCTTCACTTTCACACTTGACAAGAACGTGGGGATATATGTTATCTACATCACGGCTGGCATTTTGGGGTAAAGTTCAATGATTATTTTCACCATATACAAAACTTTTTAAAATACTTGATTTGTGTGATATGACTTCTGGTTGACTAGTTATTAACTGTTTTATGTCTTGGCTGAACGTCGTTGAAAATTTCTGTCGTTAGAATTCAGTTTATTTCTTTCCTTAAAAATTTTCGCTTAAATGACTATTTTTAACTTGAGATTCTATCTTGAAATTTTATTTATATTATATTACGTGAATATTTTTACAGCTTCTTCATGACCGGCTACCTGCCGGTTGGCTTCGAGCTCGCCGCGGAGCTCACGTTCCCGGAGCCGGAAGGAACATCAACGGGTCTTCTGAACGCAGTCGTGCAAATGTTCGGCATTGCCTTCACCCCGCTCTATCGCTATTTGCTTACCATTTGGGATGATTTGTGGGCAAATTTCACGCTATGCTGCATCCTTGCAATTGGCGTTTTGCTCACGATTTTAATACCCAACGATTTGAGACGTCAAAAAGCGATGGCTTGACAATCCGAACAGTCGCCGTAACAAGCGACGAGTTTCTGCGATTGTAACAAATAGTCTTCGACAATACTCCCTATAATTCGTTATCCCAATTGAATTGGGACTTAACTTATCCCTCGAATATATGCCGTGTACCGGAAGTACTATTTCTCTGAGCTAGGATGAGTGTGCATTCATCCAAGGAAAGGTATATCTTTTTCGAAACTATAGAGTAAAACTAGAAAAGTATTAAAATGATAAAGAAACTCTAAAAACATAGTTGGATAATATATTGAAAAGCGTTTACTTCTCGTAGGACTTCCAGATTTTTACTTTAATAGAGAGAAAGAGAGAGTTAACACTTAGTGCGCCTAAGTGCCGAGATGCCTAATGTTGAGAGTTAGAAAAATGTTTTAAATAATAGACCAATATTTTTATGGAAACATTGATAGCTGGATTTAGCGAAAAATTCATAGACAGAAAGACAATGGTACAATGTTGTTGAAGAAATGGCGAGAAAGAAAACTATATATGTATATATTTATATTTGTGTAGATATATATATATTTTTGTCGTTATTGCTATTAGATGTAGTAGGAAACAAAGTGGTCTAACAAATATGTGTACAAACGATGAGAAAAACAAAAATTCTGAGATAATTCCTGTTGAACTTTTCGATCTCAGGTAAGCGATAATATTTAGACGATATTATGCAGTAACGAATTAATTTTGAAAATCAGAGAATCAGTGAAGTGAGGATAAAAGAAAATTATCATGAGATAATAATTATAAAAATTGATATGGCAGAATTATAAATTTTTAACTGAACAATTGACAATACTATTGAACTATTATTATTTTTTTTACGTATTTTCTTACATTCCCGTATTTTATCGTCGACGAATGGTAGTTAAGAAAATATACATACATTTCTTTGCCCGAATATTTTGAAATATGCTAAAGCGAATTCATTGTTGCATAATGTCCATTTAGGAAACATGTAGCTATGAGTCTATACAAATTGTTATCGGGCAGATAATACCATGAAACGATAGATGTAGTAATTAAAAGTGATCAGAGACAATGACAAGTTCGAGTTAAATTAGCTTTATTGCGGTAATAAATGAATGTTATATTAATACGTAATAAATAGAAAGAAACAATTATTTTGATGATGAACACGAATTCTATCTCTATTATCGCGGCATTGATGGCTATCGATTAGTCTAATATAATCTCATTAAAATGATAATTATATAATTCATAGTATTGCAATGGACGTGATAAGTGATTTTACCCACACAACACAAGATTTCCAAAACATGTCCTATGAACATTTTTAGAACGTAGGAACATTCTTAGAATGTTTCTGAGATGTCTTTGGAAGATTTATGCTGTCTGGGTATTACCGCAAATGTACTCTTTCTTGTGTACTAAATCTACAATGTTTCTTACTTTAACATTATCATTCACCTGATAGTGAAACCTGATGCTTGACTGTCTTGTGATAAAAATATTTAATTCAAGTTTAAAGATATGTTATTTTCCTATTTCGAATATACATGTATATATGCAATCCTGTTCTAAACATATATTTTTTTGAAAAATAAACATTTTATTAGATGTATAGCTATTTTTATAAACCTCGGTTAACTGTGGCGTCCATTTATAGATGGTATAACATGAAAATATTAGATGTCTTAAAAAACGAAGTTACTATAGCATTAAGACAATATAAAGTCACGCTTAAAAATTTCTGTGTTCATCTCGCGTATGCCATTAATTTAATTTCAGATTCTAAAAGTGAAAGCGTAACAGTATTTACATTACGCAATGTTAAATATGCTTCTTCGAAACCGTACAAGCGAATAGCTATTATACCACAAAGACACAATCCTGAAGGTGTCCGCCTTCAAATCAGCGACAAATAAATCGTCTTCCAATGTGATGTTTCCTCATTATATTTTTTTAGGCCATTTATTGTGTGTCCCCACAAAGTTGTTCTATTTTATAAATAAAATGTTAAAACCATAATGCATTATTTTATACAATCATTAAAAAAATACTTATAGCCTTTATAAATATGTAAAATATATTAAATATCTTACATCAAATGATTTTATATATAATATTGATATAAAATTGATATATCGTTTTTAGATAATGGAACTTCGAAAATTTATTTTATCATCGATATTTTTATTTAAGAAACTTTCTATCTTACAATCGCTTAAATATTGTGTTCTCGATAATGGTATGGCGCAATGTGTAGCAAGACGAGATCTCACCATATTTTACATTGATTTCAATGAGGTATCATGATTGTGATGCATTTTTACATAATTATTTAAATAGTACTTTTTGAACATTGTGACGAATATAAAAACTTTTCCATGATACAAATATGAAATTACAGGTAACAAGAATGAAAACTCAAAAATAAGTATTTTTACATTCATATTATTTGTTACAAATGTATTTATTCGATGAGTTTCTTCATCCTAAAGAAGCGTCGGAAGTAGAAGAGTTGCCAGGTGGACAAACCGAAGAGGACGCATATCGAGAATAAACTGAAGTATAATACTCGAGTGTTCGTGGCCTCTAAAACAAAGAAAGATGACCAGATCATTGAGTAGTGTATTAAGCAAGTACTTAATTATCAGTTTAATTATATTTAATTATTAATTATGTATTTGTAATTAAAAAGTTTGAGTATATAAATCTAAGTTATTGCTCTTTTTAAAATTATTTTTTTCCACGATTTACTATGAAAAATAATAATTTTTTTTTACCGTTTGTATCTCTCATTTCTTCCTCGTTCTTGCGCATTCTAGCGAAGTCTTGGACTATCGCCTCGGACAAATCTTCCAACCGTTTCAATTCTACTTCTACTGGTTTCAACTTGGCTGCTTCACCGATCTGTCAATGAAAAAGATAAATGATTTTCATTGGAAAACAGCAACATTTTCAACGGAAACCTCAGCGGTCTCGTTAGTACTGCGTGAAACAAATCAACGATAAAGAACACAACTACTATAGAATTAAAGCCAAATAATGGATAATTTTTCTGCGTGTATGTGTTTTGCAAAGAATGAAAAAAATATATTGGGCATAATCGTGTATAATGTCTGATTGTAGTTCTAATTTCTGAGCGGTACAATGCGATAAAATCAGTTAATTACGTTGAATCATAGATTTCTTTGTTCTTAGAATTCTTATTTCAAAAGTAAAAAAATTATAAAATTTTCGCTCAAAAATATTTCAATTTTTACTTTGATTTTAATACCGAATATTTCAGTTCGCACTTTCTCTTTTAGAAATAAAAAATATCTTAATTGTAGTAGCAAATGTTTCAATTTTAAGAATGTTGTATTAAAAATGTTGATTTAAGTAGTGTTCCATGTTTTTAATATTATTGCAAAAGAATTGATACATTCGGCATTAAAATGTGCTACATATAAGGATGTACCATTAACACACTTTTAAGAATTTCTATTTAGCGATGGAAAAAAATGTTCTATACACGAAACAAAATGTTCAGTATATAATTTTTGTTACAGTATAAATTTAAGTGAAGAATAATAACCGAATATAATTAAAAGTGTTCACGTGGATGGAAATAATTCTAACAACTCTTCCCGTTAACGGAACATCCGCGAAGCATGCACAATAAAATTATTTTGCATTCTAATAGCTTAATTCTAAAGCTGTTAATGTATAAGTGCCGATTCGTGATAAAACGCATGCCAACGAGAACACAATAAATCGAAAAAACTCTACTTTACCAACTGCACCGCGGAAACAAGCCACATATAAAAGAAAGTAAACAAAGTAACGTCAGATAATTTCTCTCGAAAATCCCCAGGTATGATAGGTTAAAGTTTTTTTTTAAATAAGAAATAAAAAATCTGTAATGATATGCAGTGGACTTACGCCTTCGTAACTCTTTGCTTCAATGCCGCGTTTTGTGATCAGCAGAATTTCTTGCCTGATACCACGCTGATCTGAAATGATTTTCACGTTAGACTTAGCTACTTAAATATTCTTCCGAAAAAATTACACTTTATACTCTTACTACTCTCTAGTTTCTACTTTATAATCTCTTGTATAATAATTCTTTCTTTATATATCCTTTAGATAATTTTTAAAATATGTATCACACTTATTATTACACAACAGAGCAATCTAATAAGCTAAATTAAAAATTAGGTGCACATACGGTTCGGAACCCGTGACATGAAGCATATCTCGAAAGTATCGTAAGTTTCCGTCACAAAGGAGAACTTCAACAACTTCTTATGGGGGATATCTTCCTTCTGAGACAATATATGTCCTTTGGAGTCTTGAACCTGTAAGATACAAAATCATTACTAAAATGTATTTCATTGGAATTTATATCATTAACAATAAGATTTATTACTACTCATTGTGATGTTAGGAGAAAAACAAACAGAGGGTTCTGTCACAGCTGTTGTCCAAGAGCAAAGGGTTAACATAAAATGCCAAGTGTCGCTCTTGCAGAAATATTTCGGCAAAGGATAAACAGAAAATTAATCAGGATTTACTTACTATATAATTCGTCTTCTGACCGATTGCCTCGGATACGTGGTATTCGCCTGAAACGAGGACATTCGCATGGACTTCCTCTCTCAGACACTTGTGACTGTTTGGTTCGAGATAGAACATGATGCCGTGAACCTGGGCGACCAGGAGAATCGCCAGGAAGGCTTTTACATGAGCTTGAATCATTTTGCTTGTTGTTCTCGACGATTATCCTGAAAAAGAGATGTTCCTCCGTGTCACCAATGAAAAGTTCCACGCTCACATAACGTCCACAGCATCACGATGAGGTGGCAGCCACATTGACCATTAAATACTAGCAAGTCAGAAAGGAAGACGACTTTACCGGAAGGGGGTTAGTATATATCTTGTTTGATCGAAAATCATTTTCCTTCTTTTTTTATGCGGCAAAAGTAATCAGAAATGGAGTATTCAAAATTGAAGAAATTTTTAATTAATTTAATTAGAGGATTTTTAGAATTTTTTAATTAAACAGGATTTAATCATTTCAGATCAATTCAATCAAATCAAGTGGGATTTAAAAATTCAATAACTTTTAAAATTCTACTTTTGGGACTTAATAACTTTTGAATTTGATCTCCGAAGAATTTAATGACTTTTTTCATTTTCGAAATTCAATGAACTTCCAAAATGATGCTTCTTGGACTTGATAATTTCTGAAATCCAGCAGCTTTTTTGAAATCCTACTTTTTAAAATCTAATGACTCTTCGAGTTCTTAATTATTAACTTGTAATTACGGAAAATTTATATGCAAGTCATAATATCTCGTCTAAATATTTCGCATAGTCTATGTCTCTGTCGTGTATGCAGGAACCTCCTGCGGCTACATTTCCTAACCTCATCTAACCTCCTCCAGCAGGTGCTTACATTTGAACGTGTTCTGGCGTTTGACATATGCTACCATCGTCAGGATGGTCCTGTTGGAGAACGACGTGGTAACTTGATGTCTCGTCTCTCTGATTGCTCTTTCACGTATTAACGACTAACCGATGAATTTTCATTTCTCGCAGTTCTTAGCGGAGTTAACCAAACTCTTTGACAAGTCGCGTCTTTCGGGTGCGGTGTCGCTTACTATCAAACGATGTGAGTATCCTTCGTTTTTTTCTTTCGTACAAAATACCTGTTGCTAGAGCTGAAAAGCAAAGATGACGATTGTCCAAAATGGATTGAATTATTTGAAAGGTCCTAGCAGTCCTTACAAATCATGCAGCTTTGACGACAAAGGGACTCTAAAAATATAAATTTATATACTTTTCTTATGATATAAAACTTTTATGTCTTATTCTTCTTTCTTTCCTTACATTCGTACTAATTTGTGTGTCTTGTTTCAGTCAATGGACACAACAAACCAGTGCCTAGAAAAGGCAAACCTCCCTTACCGACTCCTACAGAGTATCTTTGTCTAGTTCGAGCATCGCTTCGTAATAAAAAGATTTCCACTGTTGTACGTATCTTTCGTCGACGACGATGACAAATGACGGTTCGTGCCATTCTGAGAGATGATTTTCATCTTTCAGATCCATTCCAAAGATGTGAATAAATTCCAGCAGGCATATTGGAATCTCTTGAAGACGAATATAAGCGGGCTGAAGAAGCTGAAGAAGGCGAAGTCGGCGAAAGCGAAGGTTCACTGACCCAGCGAGGGTTAACTGCGCGGCAGTTATTTATTTCTTTGTTATTAAAACTTTCATACTGTGCTCATATTTATCGTCACCTGTCTACTGCGTAAGCCATCGAGGGAAGGCGTGTTTTATGCAGCATTTTATATAGACTGATGTACAAACGGTTAATAATACTGTTATGAAAGTATATGCGCCTGCTAATATACAATCGTGCAATTTCATAAATTTGATGCAATAATGATAAAATAATAAGTTATTAAGAGTTCAAGACAGATAACTGAGATGAATTGACGGTAGGGCAAAATTTTCTTAAACCGAGTTTTCTTTTATTTGTGTTGTTCTGTTACTCAGATAGGTAAACCCAATATAACATTTTTTTTACAATTTATTATATATTTATATATACATATATATTTCATATTTTTTTAATTATATCATTTGGATAAGATAAGATTATTATAAGCTTGCACTTCAGATATTAGAATCCATTAGAATCGCGATCTTTTGAAAATTCCTTTAAATTTTGATGCCGTTTCTCTACGAACAATAGAATCACAATGGCGTGAATTTGAGATATATCATTCCTCTAATAGTTCGTCGCAGAGATATTTGTTGTCTCAGATGACCCGAAGTCTTTGTCCCCGTTCCGCGAGATTTATGATGGACTCCCGGGACGTAGCAAATGTCTGATCGATTTACTACTCGTCTGCCGGTCGGTCGAATAAATCTTTTTCGCGAGTGACAATCCTCAAAATGTGATTATCTAATAACTACGTATATACTAGTAAGTCTATTTTAACGCTCTGAATTATATTTTGCGGATTTGTTAAAATCGCAGCCGTTCTCTCGCGCTCGTATCTTACGTTTATTGCGTCTCGGAATTTGGCTTGCGTTATTCTCGGACCGAGTGTCTCATCGCGTATTCTGCAATCGCGTACTTTGAAGATTAGTCGGAGTTCCAATATCGATAAAACTCAACACGTTATTTTGTCATTTGACAATAACGTCGAATAGGAAAAACGGTTTATAGGATTAGTATCGTTCCAGTATATCACGCGACTCGATTTTATTTTTCGTGAATCACGCTTTCCTCATCTCGAAGTAATCCGACGATCCGCGCGTGGCATTACACATTGTGCGACTATTCCTTGGCACTAGATCCGAATGTGGACCATTGTGCAAAATCCTGGGGGGCTGCCAATGTAATACCTGATGTAACGGGAATTTATTGTTGTACATTACGATCGTGAATAAACAAACGCGGGGAATCACTCTTCGCGAGTTGTCCATTGCGCTCGTTTCGTCGTCGAGAAATGACGTGAATTAGATGACAGAGAATTGATTCTAAGAGACAGTTGAGAAATTTATTTCTTTTTAATACCCATAACGCTGCTTATTTTCATTTTGAAGAGTGAACTATCAAGTTAACGTTGAAAAAGATTGAAAAATACTTATGTTTTTTTTTAGAATTTGCAATTTTCGCGATAAATATTGAAAATCTCATTTGTTATTTGTAGCAATAGAATTTTTTACAAAATATTACAGATAATAGCATGCAGGGATAAATTGACATGACAGAGTAGAAATAAATAACAGACTGTATTCGAGGAGAATTCGGGATGTCCGATAATTACCTTGACACGATTGTCCAGTTCCAGAATGCATGAGCTGTATTTCATTCTAAGAATATCATTCTTAAAAATATACATTTTTCTGGCTGCGAATCAGGCCTCGGAGAAGGGTTTCGGATTATAAACACAGCAGGCATAAATTGAATATCAATCGAAGAAGAAAATTGATGACTCAATGCGAAGAAAAAAGATAACTCTAAGCACTAGATTTCCAAGCAAAATTATATCAGTATTTTACTTTTCAGCTCTCTAAATCATCATTTTCGACTTTGTACGTCTCACTGTTAATTTTGATTACATTTAATAATCTGCCGATTTTATTCTCAACTTTTGTTCTTTCATTTTTCGCTTCTATGTATAGTCCAGTCTTCTCATCCCTATAAAAAAAATACATATTTTTTGGCTCGATCTCGCTTTCTGAAGTTTGGATGTTGTTTGTGGGAGCTACGTCGACGAGGGTGGCTACGTCCTTAACACGATTCTATTTTTTTCGCGGGTGCATCGGCTCGAGGAGCGGCGCGGGGACCGCGCGGAGTGACGCAATTCTCGTTTCGTTCCCGCGAGTCATACGTGCGTAGACGACGAGGTGGACGCGGCGAAGAGGGACACACGCCGAGGAGAGGAGAGTCCGGACGAAGAAGAAGCGGTGCCGACGCTCGGGGAAGCAGAACCGTACGAACCTCCATCGCGACCGCATCGTCGTCGCGTATCCTACCCCTTCGCACGCGTGCACGAAGAGAAAGAAAAAAAAAAGAAGAAAACGCGCCCGTTCGCGAGCCCGATTTTTCGATCGACGAATTACCTTTGAGAGCGAACCGAGAAAGGCCAGCAGCGACCATGGTT
>VBVR01002550.1:0-20488 GCA_011638315.1 Tetramorium parvispinum
GGGTATATGGTACATTGCAGGGCGACCTAAAAAGATCGCATGTCCTTACAATGACAAATTCTGTAGAAAATTCGAAGACGGAAACTCTTACGCGAAAATGTTGAGGTTATAATAGTTTTTAAATGGTAAGCACTAAAAATAACTAGTCAGTTTGTGGAAAATTGGCGCGCTTAGGCATATCACAGCGTACAGTAATGAACCCAATCAGCAAAACTATATTTAAAAAATACAAAACTATATTTAAAACTACATTTTGACAAATATTTGAAAATACATTTTTAAAAACGTTAAAAAAACGTTTTTTAATGAAAAAAAGGGAACTTATCTCATTATTTTTAACGTTTTTAAACTGTATGAAAAATGTATTTTCAAATATTTGTATACCTGAGCGGGCCAAAATTCCGTAAACTGACTAGTTAATTTTAAGTGCTTTCCATTTACAAACTATTATAGCCTCGACATTTTCTCGCATAAGAGTTTTCGACTTAGAATGTTCCATAGAATTTGTCAGTGAAAGGACATGCGATATTTTTCGAATATACTTATACAAGACATATTACGTTGTAGTTATATTGTATATGTATATTGTAATTGTAGAGTAGAAAATTATACATTGATGTTACATTACTGTTACTTTGTGTTTACTGGGTATTTTATTGAATTCTGCATCTAGACTCGCAAGCTTGCTTTCGAAGGCGATCGTTTGTGTTTCTGCGATAATATGTCGAGTCTCACCGCTATTTATTATTCGCTATTATTTGAAAACGAAATCTGATTTATTGAGAAAAGTACATTGTAATTCGATGCAAAAGAAAACTGTTGCTTCTTTATTTTAATTTCTTAGATATTTAAATGAAAAGTACATTGAATCGTTTTCTGAATTGAATTTGATTTTATAGCGCATTCGATTTATGATCTTTGAAAAAATTTAATGAACAATTCAGTTCTGCCTTTCGACGCAGATAACTTTAGTGCTGGCGGAACCGCATTATTCATGAACCACGGATACCTATACTAGTAATACTAGTTGCAGAACTAGAACATAACTTTGACTTTAATTAAATCGACACTGTTAACTCTATCACTTTGGTTTCGTTTGACGTATCTTTTTTAATTACGTCGCAATTGGACGATCGGATCCCGCGTATAACGAAGCCGGACGAGAGCGAGGCGGTCAGAAAGTGGAAAACGAAGAGCGGAGGGCACGACGAACGCGGAATATTAAGCGTGGGAAAAGAGACGTGCAGCAACGTGCACGAGAACGCGTGGCAGGAAGGAAGAGGAGGCGGATACCGAGAACTACGAACCGAGTAAACGAGAAGGTCGCTGTTAAGGAGGGGACACGAACGAGGGAAAAGTGCGGTTCAGAGGTCTACCAAATTGGCACCCCGAAACACGAATTTTTACAAAATTGACGTGGCACTTGATTATTCACAATTTATCCACGTTTGTCCGTAAATAATAATCATTTCTTGTTCACCTTACAAAAAAAAATTAAAAATAAAAAATTTTCATCACTAGCACTCCCGATTTAATTTTTTTTTTTATAGGATGGAAAAAAATAATTATTCGTGGACAAATTGTGGTCAATCGAATGTCACATCAATTTTGTAATAAAAATTTACATTTCTCAAATTCACAGACTTGCGATTCGGGTGTAAAACGCGCGAGTTTATCCGAAGAAAAAAGAAACTTAGGCCGGTATTCATACTCACTTTTTATATTTAAGATCATCTTTATAAGTACAGTTTTAATCCAGTGAGAAATGATCGAAAAGATATCGAATCGATGTGCCTTTTCGATACAAAAAGTATCGAATCAATATCGATTCGACGTGATGCCTTTTCGATACAAAAAATATCGAATCACTATCGATTCGACATCGATTTGACGAACCGTCTCTCACTGGGAAGATGCTCTAGAATAACAGAGTTATATTAGTATCTTAAGTTATTACTTAAGACGGCCTTGAAATCCTTGAAATAAGAACTGACTATTTTTGAAAGTCTATAGTTCACGTCACGTAAACTATAGTTTTTCAGTACAGGCAGCAATTTTGAAACAGTCTATGGCCGGTATTCATCCGTTCTTATATTTAAGATCATATTAGTACAGTCTTATGTGATTATACACCAATTACAAAGCCGTACTGATTATGAATATCGCCCATAGAATCTCCTCTCGTGCGCCATAAACGGGGATGCGGTTCCCCTCCCGAAAACTTCTGATGTGAAAAAAATCATGATTCTCCTTCTAGAACGAACAAAATTATGCGCGATAATGATCGCGTGCGCATCCGTTGCGTTATAACGTCGGTCATTTAAAGAGAAACGCGCGACGGTAGAACGAATCTAACATTTAACAATTTTGTGATCCATTCCGACGCGACGCGTCATCGTCAGTTCGTAATTCACGGTCGATCGCGCCTCTCATCCGTGGACAGGTGTTACGGCTGAGTGATACGCTACCGATCTAACGTGACAAAGAGGAATCAATTGAGCTACGGGGGAAGCGAGTTAATCGGCGAGTTCCCGGAACCCGGGTCCCGTCGAAACATCGCCGGGCGCGATCGCGGTCCTCGGGAACTCTCCCCGATAACTTTCCGCGAAACGTGCGCGCGCTGCCGGGCAGTTAACCGCGAGTACAATCGACACGCGAGCCGTCGACTCGCAAAGCGGTCGTTGTCGATCGCACGTTCGTTTACGATCACGGGTGAAAATCTGCGCGCGCGTGTAAGAAGAAACGACGGACGGAAGAAGAAGACGAAGACGAATACGAAGAAGAAGAGGATTCGCGAGGAAAGAGTAGGCGAGCGCGCGCGCGCGCGCGCGTGCAGCAGCGAACAGGAGGTGTACACAATGATGCGAGAGCGTTGAGTCGGGACCACGGGGGCGCGAGGAGCGACGGAGGGGGGAGACGGTAAGGAGAACGTCCAGTGGCATCCGCGCGGTGCGGCAAGGGGGGAGGGAGATCGCAGAAGCGACGGACCAGTCGAGACGGAGTGGGGAGAGTTGGGCCTCATCTCGGCGGCCAGTTCGACCCGAGTCTCGCGACTCTTCGTGTTGCCGCGCCGTCGAGAGCAGAAAGGCAACCCTCGGCGAGTTAGCGAGTCGGTCGAGAACACACGGTTTCGCCGTGCGCCCCGGTGCCGCGTACATCCCCCCGGTGCCGATCGCGAGAGAGAAGCGCGCGCGCCGCCGATCTGTCGATTTGCGCGTTTCATAATCGCGAGCGGTTTCTGATTTCCGGAGTTTGTGTATGACAGTTCGCGAGATGTGATCCGGCGGCGTTCGTGCGTTGTTTCGGGCGCTTCTCGCGCGAGGGAGAGCGTCGGCCGCAGTGAAGTTGTCAGCGACGCGAAGTTGCCGCGCCGGCTCTCTCGGCCGCCGTGAAGACTTTGGCCGCGAAGTGTCAGCGACGTGAAGTTCGTGCGGGTTCGGCATTTTCGGCGGTCGACGACGTATGTACTTGCGGCGGAGTTGAAAGAAAGAGAGAGAAATTGCGGAAGCGAGTGAAAAGGGAGGCGAGGCTCAGAGTTCTGTTGTTCGGTCTAACTCGCGCGTCGTTACGTGTGTCAACGGTGATGCCGCGAGGATGCCCGCCGCGCCGTCGCCGTCGCTCGCCCCGGTCGCCGTTGTCCCTCGGGTTCGCACGGTGAATTCGCGGGGCGGCGCGACGACTCGCGGCGGTGCCGCGGCGACAAGTGCGTCAGGTGCAGGTGCGCCGACGGCCCGGCGATGATACTTGAGTCGCGAACGCGAGTACTTCTCGGAATCGTTCGTACGGGAGTGATCGGTTCGTGCTCGTCGTGCGACGTTGACGCAGCTACGGAGAAGAGGGAGCGCGTCCTGCGGGATTCAGGAGCCTCATCCCGCCGGTGATCTCGTTTGGATCTCGCCGCGGACGCTACCATTGGCGTCGCGCTGCGCAGGGAGAGCAGCAACAGGTACGTACGCGCCTACATACGCGCGATATGGATGTATGGACGCGTGCACACATACGTAAGCGTGCGCGTATATTCGCATGACGTTGTCGAAGCCGCACGGCCGCGGCGTCCGCATCCGCGCGCTCGCGCGCGCATGCTCTCGATCGTAGATATCGCGCACGGCACCGCAGCAGGTCGAGTCGACTCGGCTCGCCTCGGCCGGCACTGCGCGGCGGTTGCGACGGCGACGGTGGCGGCGGCATCGGTTCGCCTCTTTCGTCGCGGAAGAAACGGAGGAGCGTGCTCTGGGTACCCGGTGCGGCAGATAAGACGCATCTCGCGTCGCGATCGGCGTGCCGCGTTTTGTAGAAGACGGCGGCATAGGACGGGGGATCCTCGCGGGAGCGAGCGAGCGAAGCGGATCGGGGTCTTTGTGCTGGGAAAACGCGCGAGTCATAGTTTGCCGACTCCTGGTGGACGGGACGATGATGCCGACGCCGCCGCTGCCGCCGAGTCATGCGAGGCGATCCCAGTGCGCCGCGGGGATTTTAATAATGCCCCTGTCAGGGGTCTTTAACCCTAAACTTGACAGTGCATCCTGCAACAAACATCTCTATTGTTCGCTGTCCGGTTTCTTGTTTACAATGGAAATTTGTCGTGCGACACGCGCACCCCTTGAAGCTTGAATCAAAACATTCATGCATTACATTCCGGATGTTATTTTCTTAACTGTAACGCCTGGAAATATTACGAAAGCAAGGATCTTGAATTTTTTGTTGTGTTCGCGAGTTTTAGCACATATATATTTTTTTAATCTTTTAACATCACTTCAAGTTTACTTTCCTAACTTTATTCAGTTTCGTACAATAAATATAGTTTCTACACTGAAAACAAATTCTGATTAAAAACGAACGAATTAGAAAAATCTTGTAGGTGTGATCAAATATTCTGGTTATTATAAGTATAACTTCTAACTACATAATTATAAGTATTACTAGTATAATAACCTGAATATTTAATTAATCTTACAAGACTTTCTGATTCGTCCGTTTTTAACCAGAATTTTTTTTCAGTGTAATATCTGTTTGACGATATTATTGTTTCATATTGAATGTTTCCATTGTTTATTTTAGCTCGATAGAAATATGAATGACGAAATTAATAAGATACGACATTTTTCGAATCGTTGAGAAAACTTAAAGAAATTAATTTTCTTAAATTCAAATGGGCGTTATAATCTTAAAAATCGAATAAACAGTAATTACTTATATAAAAATTAAAATTGTTTTTTATACAGTACAGTAAAGATCTAGATTTATATAACTTTTGTATTATAATTATTTAAAATTGAGAAAACGTATATTGCGAGAGAAACATATTAACGCGTCTTTAAAAAAAGATTGTTCATTAACATTAAAAAAAATTGATTAATCGTACAAGACTCTACTTAATAGACAAAGTAAACTCTTGTTATCAGATTCATTTAAGAATGTTGAAATTTACTCCCGCATCAATTTCGCTCGCACACGCACAGGCGTAATCGTTAAAGGGGTAATCTTCTCGAAAAGCTTTTCCGCGAAAACAAACTTCGGGGAAACGATTCGAAGCGGCCAGGAAGTCGTGTCACCTTGGGGAGATCTCGAAACGCACGCGGACGTTCGAGGACCATTTAAGTAGGGGACGAGCAGAGAAGAGGCATGAGACCACCTACTTTTCTTCTCCTAGAACGTTAATTGGTCGTTTCACGAATTATAAAGCACGAGAGGGGCAGAGAACACTCGCGCAGACACGCTCGCTATCGCGTCCATTAACATGCCTGCGTTCGCGCTATCGTCGTTCGCTCGCTTAAACGTTAACCGCGCAAAAAGGTACTAATTACCGCGCGAGTGCCGCAGCCTTTCCGCTTCTTCTCCTGCGTAGCCCGCTTTCCTTATTTCGCGTTTCATTTAAAGGGGGGCGACAGGAGGGGCGAGAGAGAAAGAGTACCGAGAACGGTAATTACGGGGTGCGCTTACGACACGAACGTTTACTTACCTTACAACACTCGAAAGGTGAAAACTACGATTCTCGTGGGCACTTCTCTCTCTTGCGCGCGCATCTCTCCTAAAAATGAGCGCGGCGCTGTACCATCGACGGCGCTCATCGATGCGGAAAATTACACCTGGCGTGCGAGCCACGGTGTGTTCGTTGTTTACTCGAGACAACCAGTCCCCGAGCTAGTCCCAGCGCACTATATCCGGCGGGAGACACGCCAGACGCGGACCGAGTGCGTAAATCATTTTCGCGCGCTTAATCGCGTATTAGCCTCGCGGAGCGAACTCCTGATGCGTGAAAGCGAACGATGTTGTAAATTTTCGACGAATGGTAATCGCGTGTCCACGACGGGTACGATCGCATGTTACGGACACTTGCGACAAATAGAGAGGATACTTAGGAAAGAAGATGACTCTTCTACATATCGAATTGGATCTTTGAGCGACTTGTATTACAAGTAATGTCTCAGTCGATATCTTTTTATTTAGAGAAAAAAGATTAATGTACATATATTTTGTAACAAATTTTACGTACACTGAAAAAAATTCTGATTAAAAACGGACAAATCGGGAAATTTTTTAGAGTTGATAAAATATTCCAGTTATAATAGAAATTCTGTTATTATAATAGATTTAATTTAGATATAATAGAATAAATAATACAGGGTTAAGCTCGTAGTGTCAAATTATACTCAATTTGAGTCATTTTTAACTATTCTATAGGTCGCCACTGCTCCTACTCAATATTTCATTAATTTTGATTAAAAGGAAGATAAAATTTTGACTAACATGGAAGTTAAATTAGATAAATTTTACATTTTAGATAAAATTAACAACATATGGCTTAAATTACTCAATATGTCGCTAATTTTATCTGATTGTTTTAGTCAAATTAATCGACTATTGACAGTAGGAGTAGTGGCAATCCATAGGAGTTTACAGTGAAGATTATTATAATATATAGAACTTAATACTTTACAAGTATTAATAAGTTATAAAGTATTAAGTTCTATTTATAATAACCAGAATTTTTACTATAATAACCAGAATATTTGATCATGCCTACAAGATTTTCCGATTCGTCCGTTTTTAACCAGAATTTTTTTCAGTGTAAAGATCTTACGCCAGGGAAGATTTTCATGCAAAGATTTTCATGTGTTGCTCGATCACGTGTTTGGATGTGAGTCCCCCGTTCAGTTCGTAAGTATATTGCTGCTAAATTACACCCGACGTTTACTAGCTTGTCCTCTTTTAGCGCGGCGACGTGACTCGGGATAAAACTGTCGTTCGCCGGCGTTTGTACTCGTCCGTCCAGATCCGCGTACGGTGGCAATGATTCGCATTATGACGTACGCGCGGATGCGAGGAACGTTCGTAAGCATGAGTCGGCGATCGGCGGTAACTTTGCGTACGCTCATCGTTAAGACAAAGCTCGGGGCGGAATACGAGGGGCTTCCTGGTGATCGGTTATAATACGGCGGTCCCTGCCATTCGCGGCAGTTAACTTCCGCACGAAGTAGCGACTCTTTACATCCCCACGCACTTACCTCTTCCCCTTTTTCTCTCTTTCTCGGGATTACTTTCAATATTACTAATATTATGTATAAAACTCTGTGACAGGAGATGCGGGAAATTGAAACGTTGTATACTTTAGAAACTGTCGTCTGATAATCAACGCTTGTGAGCACTCATTGCGATGTCAGTATTTTACGATAAGAGTGTATGATTTTTCTTAATAGATAAAAGATTTCTTCGTTATAATTTTTTTTTACGAAAGTTAAATATAGCTTAAATTGCAAAATTGCAGAGAGCCAATTTCATTTCGAGAAAGCGCGATATCAATTTTATCGTCCATTTCCATTTGTCGCTTCTGGCAAATGCTATCATCTATATCTGAGAATTCCAATATATGAAAGCGATCGTAATGGAGTTAAACCGCAGCAAATGAAGCTCGCGTGATAGCGGGTGTGCGGTTGGCGAAGCGCGGACGCGCACGAATGCCCGCTAATAAATTCTCACGAATTGGCCGGGATATCGCGCGCGTCGAATCTCGCGGCCGACATTCGCGAAATCTCTTTTCGCGCTTTTGTGATCTAACGGCCCGCCAGTGACTTATGAACCAACACGGGAAGCTGCGGTCGTTCACTCGCGCCACGGGGATGGACTTAGCTTCTTGTGGGACTTTGCGGTCAAGGAACTGAATTACCGGGTGTAATTTGTAGCGGCGGAGAGGCGCGCTCCGCGCGCGTCAGCTGTAGCTCCGCGGAACGTCTATCGTTCAATTCCGGTGGTGCTATTAAATTTCAATGGCTTACGGTGGTCCGGCGAGAGAAGGCAGGTGAATCGTGACCGGTGCCTAGCGTCTCTTATCGCCGTCAGAGATTCCACGGTTATTTGAATCGAGTTCAAATTGCAATTGTATCCGGCTTTTTGTCGGTGATATACGGGGCATTAGAGATATACGCGGCGCACCGGGATAATCGACTCCCGCACGGCACAGCGATATTCTCTATGCTCCGAGAAGCTGCCTTCGCTAAAATTGTAACCATAATGCAAGGTTACAATTTGTATAGTTACAGGGTTACCGTTTCCGGAATCAATCATGGTTATTTAGGTAGTTACGAGATTATATATCATTGAAAATTAAAAGTGCGTAATCAAACTTCAAGAGAGATTGTTATCGTGAATTATTTTACATAAATCAAATTGGATTGAATTTAATACAATGTCTGTGTATAAATTAAAAATATTTCTTAAAAGAAATAACTAGATCAACATATGAAAATATGCTAAGAGCTAAAGATACTAAAGTAATTAACAATTTTAAAAATAGATAATGATGCTAATTATTTTAAAAACTTTTGGTATCACAAATCTGAATATACATGATCGAGTTACTTAGTATTGAAAGTAAGACGGTGCGCATTAACCAATCCCAAATTTTCATTCCAAACTGAATAAATTTCAGACATTTACTTAGTTGTTATTTAGCTTAAGTGTTATTTAGCTTAACAGTACAGGTGCATCTTTCTCACTAATTTTTACAATCAAGTGACGGCGAGAAAATTCCATCGACTATACCGAGAGAAACCGCTTATAATTCATGATGCTACTCTGTCATCACAGAGGCGGGCAATTTTTGTAGAACGCGCGTCGTATGTCGCGTCTTCAATTATGTCAAACGTAAGCCTCTTATGTTTGCATATCCGAATGAAAAGTTGACTTCGTATATACTCGAACGATGATCGAAGACGTATGTTTGTATATGTTTGCGAATTTATGTGTGTGCGCACGAAAGCACAGGTCTGGCGGTCATGCCATAATCCGGCGTGGTTACATCTTTTTTTTCTATCCCTTTCGATGTCCTTCGAGATCTGCGAATCTCGGCGCGACACTCACCGCGCTGAATCTTGTATTACCTGTTGCGATCTTGTACAGATACCTGAACCGTCGATGTCGCTCATTGTAAGCTTAATCCGTTACCAATACAAATATATGGAGTTCGTAAAAGTTATTATAATTCAAGATTAATAATATTAGACTCTTTTTGTTAAAGTATTTCATTTTTGTCTGATTCACAAACAGCCGATAAAATAGATTCAATAGCAGATTGCTTTTTCCATTATCTTGTCATTTGGCTATTTGACTGGTATTTCTATATTATTTTGATATAAACCTTATAATTCCATTCATACTAGTAACTGAACTGATTTCCCGACCAGCAATTATGTCCAACGGACATTTGAATCTCTCGGTTCAAATGATTTATTGTTAGCAAGACCAATTGAGGTTTATTATATGTACATATCATGTCAAAATATGAGCGTTTATATTCCTAATGTTATTGTAAAACAGTATTCTCGAAAAGAATCATGTGATGTGATAGTGCCTTTCAAAGTCGTTCTACAACATCTAGAGTAGATGCGTAGGCGTTTAGTTCAGTTCAATCGAATCTAAAGGATAACATGACAAAGTAGAGGAGATATTAAAGAGCATAATATAGAAAATGTCACAGAATTGATATAAAATGGATACATAGTGTTATTATTATAATATAAACTTATATATATACATATATATATATATATATAAGTCGTTAAAAAGATGATGACTTAATAGAATTTAAAGTATCTGAAAAATTTACAAAAATATCAAAATTGTTAATTTTGGAAATTGCAACAAATAATGGCATTTCGATATTAAAAAAAGATTTTAAATTTTACAAGAAATAAATTGTCCATATTTTTTATTTATTTTGTAATTTACATTGTAAAAAGCTGGAACCAGTTACTATATGCATTACATGAAAAATTTCATTTGTACTGTTTTATTTATATCTCTTTTTTTCATTTTAAACTAGTAACAATCTACATGTATTTACATGTATGTTATTGCTATCCTCGAATTAATTGAGGATTGTAATTAGAATTTAGTTTGACTAAATCAATAAAATCATTCTTTGTGCCAAGACACTGTCATAGATTGAATTAAGATGTTTCGACTTGCTTTAGCTATAGGGTAATTGTGGTTAAAAAAAAATTCATTGCTTACGTTACAGTACATTTATTCGTGCGTGCACACAGTTAATCATAACTCAATCGTAACAAGTTATTCGTATGTCGCATATATTCAGCTTCTCTATACAAATCGTTACTTAAAGTCGCGTAAACGTCACTAGTAATGGCACAACCCGTGATCGAGTAATCCCATAATTGTGATATATATAAGTAAATATACACGATTATTAGTTAGGGATGTTCGATTTTATGGACAACATCATGTAACACGAGACGGCACCAGTGTCTCCTCCTCTGGGATAGTTTAGCACGTTTGCTGGCTATCAACATGTTTTTGCGATGATCGCGTGTATATTTGCATATCATATAAAATTACCACGGCATTCTTTTGCGATGATGGCTAATGATTAGTTATTTAATGCTGATCGCAATGTAATCAAGTATTTTACAAGGGATAATTATCTTTACGAAAATTTATATCTTGAAAATTCTCTCCTTATAAGCGTTTAAAAATTTTCTCTCTATTAGCTTTTTCAATTTCTGCACGTCAAAGTAATATCCCGCATGGCGAGCCAATCCTCTCGTTACATATTTTTCACTGATAAATTACGGACTGCTCTCTCGATTAGAATTAATCGGAATACGATGTTGATATTAATAGCATTATGCGGTAAAAGACAGCGGGCGAACGAGCAGCAAGGCCGTTAGCGAACAGGCACCCGAGGTCGCAACAACGATTTTCGTCGCAATAAAATCTTCTAGAGGGATGTAATTACACCCGATGTCAGTTAATCGACGATCGAAGGCCGCGGCGGCAGTGGAACGCACTGTCGCTTGCCCGCTAATTACGGGCTTTGGTTATTAATTCAAGCGAGCTGGGCGTAACCACCCGTTTCCCCGTATTAGATAGCGCCGTTAATTAATTATTTTCGCGGGTAGACTTGTCGCATAATGCGCGCGGCAAAGCACGCCCTGGCACGATTGATGTTTTCCCGTAAACCTGGTAGAGGTTTACATCAATTCACGTGTCCAGGGGGTGTGGCGTAGATCATAAGTTCATCTCGTATCGACACTCGAGCCTAGGAAATTTTTGCAATTTCCTCGCTAAATTAGCGCAAACGAGAAGTCTTTATTACCGCGCGCAGATGCAGCTTTGACTTAATTTGATGCCCGTCTAACGTTAACTTTAAACGCGTTCGCGCTGCAAACCCGTTTCAAGCTCTTGACGTTTTATAATGATGAACCTTTTTTGTTTTCGATCGGCCGGGTTAATGAACACCACCGTGATCGCATTTGAGAAATGCTCCGTGGCGATTATTGCAGGCTAACTTTTGGTTTCGTTCATCTCGGGAAAGGAGGAAGGAGGATTTATGATGCGAACGCGAGTCCTCGTGCTTGTTAAAGGAACGCAGCATCGAGTACGAGTACATATAGTAATAAATTCGCTCATTTACGCACTCGTGCGAAACCAATGCAACCTGCATATACGATGTACCATATACGAGTACGTAGTTCACATAATTTATGAATTTCTAAATTTAATCAGGTCATTAAATAACTAGGAAATACCGGAAGTATCTAAATGTCTTATAATTAGTGTAATATATAGCTTGACAAACGACTCGCTAATGAACGAATTTATGTGACCGATTTATACATGTGTTACAATAAGAACGTGTAATAATATATGTATCTACCTCTCAATTAAATGCATTTATATATGTATACTTATATCTATATATAGTATATGCAAGTACGATTATGAGGTGTAAAAAGGCGTACATAATGAGTGAGAAGGGTCGCGTTAAGGAAAAGAAATGCAGCTTTAACAGCGTGTAATGTTCCGTTACGGATCTAAATGGATCTAAATGAAACCGTGGAAACCTCGTTCGTCAACAAAATGACGATAATTACGCGAATACGCGGTAATACTGCGTCGGATGTGAGTTTCCGCTCGCTATGGACAAGACGAGTGCGCTCGTCGAGTCACACGAGGATCGTTCAATTTCACCGTCGCCGTAAGCGGATACGATTTCTCGATCGACATTACTAGAAGACAAATTTCACAATCCGTTCGGGCGTGACGGAACGCGCTCTTCGTGTCCGTCCGTTCAGCTAATTTCCCTGATCGTGACGACCCTTGACGTGATAATTAAACGAGCTCCTCACGTATCACGCGATGATCGAACTGATTTCTCGTGACAATGACAAAGTCGCGCTTTTGATTATAACATCTTAGAGCAACCATATAATTTACAGTTCTAAATCAAAGGATAATCCAAAGTTTAATTACATCTTCCCCTTCCTTCATTCTGAGACTGTTTTGAATAAAAATGGTTTGTTTCTTTCATAATATCAACTGATATAAAATCTTATTTCAGTTTTAAATGAATATTTTTTGTTTTCATTGCGCTTTATGGAATAAATGAGTTTGATGTAATATATTGGTGGTGTTTAACATTAGTAAGACAAAAAATTCATTTTTTACTAGTTAAGATTTCTCGTTTAATTTAGATTCTGCATTCTTATATATTCATTATTTTATGTTATGTACCGTGCACAAATGAAGAGATGAAAATATTTTTTCAAGTTTTTCTACTGAAATTACTGTTAATAATGGAATTTTTTTTACAAAAATCACTTTCTTATTCGAGATAACTGTCATATTTTATTTCTTGTGGAAGCGGGGCAGGTTGAGAAACACTTCCAGCGTAGCGAAATGGTTGAATTAAGGGGGGACCGTGCCAAAATGACACGCTCACTGTAAATTCACGTTTGTTTTCAGGATGCTGTCCCCGGGACAAGACGCGCCGCCCAGTAATTACTCGTCCGGCAATGTCGTTCTCCAAGGTGCACCCTGCGGTCAGTGCCGAGACCTGTGCCCGGCCGGATACGTACCACACTTTTGGCGGTGAGTACCCATCACGCATTACCACCGCACTCGCGAAGCGTTCCTCGTTCTTGCCGTCCCCGCCGGACGGAGCGCAGGTGCAAACCGTCGATTTTCCTGCTCTGCGTCGAAAGGAAGGGGAGAGTCGAGGTCACGTTGCAAAAAGATTTCAACTCGGACCGACTGACCTGAGTAGGATCTTGAGGTCAGCGCCGCGCGCGTGATGGGCGGATCGATAAGACGTTGAAAAAACATTCCTCCGCGCAAAACCGGAGAAATGATTGCAATGGGTGGCACTCATCTTGTTTCAGCGCAGTGGATCGAGTGCGAGTGTACATATGTGCATTCCTCCATCTACGATTTTGAATGAAGCCGACAGAGCAATGCGTATCACTCCGAGAGAGTATCGGGAAAAGGAATCTTGAAAGAGAAATTGATAGATAGGCAGAGCAAAACGTATTTATCGCGTATCTCGGGATCGTTTTTCCTTAGACTTCTCGAGCCACAAAAACCGAATTGATGAGAGACTTTCAACAACTCTTAAGAGTTTTTTGCGCAACAAGTAGTTCATTTCATATTTTTTAATAAAGTTTACAATTTAGAAAAAACTAAACTAATGACAGTAGTAGCCCTGGTCTCCAATTACAAGTAGAGCAACTGAAGGCTTCGAGAAATTTTTTATCGTAAACTAATATGAGCGATAGCTTTGATTTAGGGTCAGGCATCTCTAGCTGGTCGTTATCGCGCATCGTAGTTATTCTACTTTGCGTGAAAGACAGATCAGCAGTTATCTCCTTGAGCGATCTTGAGATAGAAACTGAGCGAGAATAGCTTTCCATATCAACGCGAGGCTGGTAGCGATGTCGGTTCCGTTCATTGGGTTTATAGGCCTGATAGAAGCGTATGATTAGATTGTATCGGATAGTCGCTGTCGCTGCCTCGCGTTAGTCCGCGAAGCCTTTAGCATGCGAAATACTCGGTCCACGGTCTTTCTTCCCGAGTAAGATGAGAATTTTCACGCTTCGACGCTTCTTGCCTCAGTAGCATTGGATTTTCCTAATTGATAGAAATTTCTAGCCGAGCCTCTAACCGAATCGCGCGCGATAATCTTCATCAGGTGAAGGAGCCCCGACATGAGAAACGTTCGATCTACGTGACTGCGGACGGTAGATCTCGCGACGCGCTCGACTCCCTGATCTCGGTGGTTTGTTTCTGATACGCGCGGCTGACGTCGCGGACCCTCCGCCGATCGCTCGATCAGGTTAGCCTTCGACGCGAGAAATCGAAGGAGGCGCAAAGGCGGTTAGAAGAAGAGCCAGGCCGCGTATATAGGGGCGAGCCGGGTCCTCTCCTCCCCGCGTTGCTCTCGCAGCGAGCTCGAAAGAGGGCAAAACGAGCGTTTCTCGGCGTTCTCGGGTCGTAGGGTCGACTCGTCGGTCTCACGCGAGCCCTGCGTGCAACGAGACCGGCGATGGGGGCCGTTCCAAGACGAATCGGCTGGCAACCGAGGTAACTTACGGCCAGGGGGATGGGACGTGGGGGATGTGGGAGCGGGAGAGGGATATGTATGTTGGTCTGTAATTAACATACCGAACCTCCCTTGAACCAGCGTGGCGGGCTCGGTCGACCGGCCACTCGTTCGTTCGCTCGTTCGCTCATTCGTTCATTCGTTCATTCGTTCGCAGGGTTGTACGTTCCATGGTTTGCGAAACGTATCTCGTCTAGTAGTAGTACCATCCAGAATCCATTATCGCCTTAGAACACCACCGACAGATTTCATATCCCTGACTTCCTTCGCGCTTTAATAAGCGCGGGCGAGAGAGTTTACCCTTTCGCTATTAAACACGAGAGTAGTTGGTTGATGTACCGCATCATCTCTTTGCCCTGTCTGAGAGAGAATGATCGTGGGCGTTCAATCGGAACTAACGTGAGCCTTGGACGTGAGCTCTAACGGTCAGCGTATTATTTTCATTGATATAATGAAAGTTACGCAAATGCGGCGCCGACAGAAGCGTGGTTTGTGTGTATCATGTATTTAGCGTGATATTTATTTATTGACGCGTTAATCGAAACGAGATGCGTCGATAATTTTATGCTAAGCGCATGATCCTCGTTACGTAGAGTCAAAAGTCACGTACTTGTCATGAGCACTGTTACTTTTTCAATTTTAAGAATGTATCTTTGTAATTTAAATTAATAAGAAAAATATCGTAAATAGTTTTATCTTTTACCATTATGCAATTTTGTCTTCGCGCGCAATATGTGACTGCGGCTGCTTCGACTCGTTAATGTCATTAGGCTTTCTACAACTCTAAGAACGGCCGCTCGATGGATCCGGTAATCATCGGCCATACTGTAGCCGTCTTCCTTCGATTGTCACGCGTTCCGTGTTTACCGCACGGCATCTCTAAGTGCAATGCCATGCAAAAAAGAATGTCTTGCAATCCGCCGAGCGTGTCTGCGAGGAGCTGCGACAGCTCGATGAACTTGACGAGGAAAGTAGCGCATAATGAACACCCGTTATTTTTGATTCTATTCGTCACGAGGAAATAGCCGCTAAAATGTTGGGGTTTCGTCATCTCTCCGCCGCCGGAGGATCTCGGCGCTTCTTTAATGTCCCGAGCATCAAGACGATGAGCATCGACAAGGCGAGTTGGAGCTCTGCCTCTTCATGATCGCTGTGGCATCTCATCATTGTCAATGTCTCGTTTCGATGATGCAGGAAAGTGAAATTACGGCACGCGGAAGTTTCGAAGAACCGCCTGACTTACCTCTTAACTACGAGTCTTAACTACGAGTTTATTTCACAAGCACGTTTTACACGCTGATGATATTCTAAATTTTACTGTAAAAAGATATTACGGGGTATTTTTAGCCCTGCGTTTTTATGGATGCGTCGTTAAAGTTTTATGACTTCGTTTCTATCTTCGCCGCATATCGGTATTCCGATTGGAGTGATTCATGTATTTCAAGATAAAAAGTTATGGATGCTTTATATATACATACATCATATATATACAATATATATATATATATGAAAAAACAATTTTTATACAGGAGACCAGGAAGTATCATACTTTATTTTATTTAACAAACGACTTCGTTGCGACGCCCATATTTTTCGTAAGAAATATAGTCTCTGATCTCAGGATATTGAGGCTCCAGGTGCGCGTGGGCTTACAGCTTACACGAAGAACACCTGTCGGATGAACGACGTCGCCGACTCCGTATAAAATGAGAGTTGGGCAATAGGCGTTACCGAGGCGCGCCGTGTAAATATTAAAGGCGAGAGCACTTTGCTAATCGCGATTTTAAGGGGACTGCACTGGACTTGCGGGGGTCGATTTTATACTCTGAAAACTCGTATCGCTGCCACGGTTAAATGTCCTTCAGATGAACGCGAGTAGACCTAATTAGCGGCTTCTGAAGCGATCGCGGTGTACACCGTAAAAGGCAGGACACGATACGAGGGGAGCTCGCGCGGGACTAGTAAGAGGCCTGGTGCGGCGTGGCGAGATGTGGAACCGTGAAGAACGAGAAAAAGCGGCCGGATCTGTTGCTATAAAAATCATCTCGGGATAAGTGCGTTTCCGAGCCGAGGAGATATCCTCCTTCTACGGCTGGCTCTCACTGGTCGACACTATTCGGTTTATGTGTACCATTTCATTTTTAATTAGTAGGAAGGACCGGAGAGCGCGACCGACGGTAATTTACACAGGCGCCTGCGGTCCCGTGGAATTTACCGGAAAACTTCACACATGCTTTTTTTTACGCTTTCACACGCGCACCTGTCATCTTTTTTTCTCCTTGTTTCTCTGCCGTGCGCGAAGCATTCATCATCGAGATCCTTTAAATCACTTTACCGGCCGCATAAACGAACTCCGGCCGACTCATTAACGAAAAGAGATATTCGACTAGCGCGAAGGCCATTTATACGCGTTCAGTCATCGGGATAACGAACTTTTAAAAGCGGGAAACTTCGCTCGCGCGAACGCGATGATGGAGTATGGGTTCATCTAAACCCTTCGCTCCTGGCAGGTCTGGTCATCGACAAATCTTCATTCTTCGTCTGTAATTACGCGAACGCGTAATTTTAACGTCACTCAACATTACCTACGGTCAATTTTTTATTCAGTAGGGATTTAATGCGACGCTATAATTTTCACCATTTTTTACTTCCGACATTAAGTACGTTTACAACTTAGCTGAAAGTTACAAAAATCAATTTTAATTTAAAAAAATCGTAGGCAAATTAAAAATCGACAATTTATATTTTAACACTTATATGTACGTTAAAAATCTTTATTTACACATTTCTTCAGAAAATTTCGAAATAATATAATATCTATATAAAGAAATAAAATATTTGTTAAAAAATGATAAAACTTTACGCGTATAAGTGGCCCGTCTTTTGTCAAAGTTTTGTTTTATGTTTTCTCAAATGTCGATAATTGGATGATTCGATTGAAGCAAAACTTGGAAGCAAAGCTTAGCGAACGTGCCGCTGAAATATCGCAACGGGGATCTCCCGCAGTTAGCGCGGGTGCGAATAACGGGGACCCCGAAGCGCAAGGAGATATTCATTCCTACATGGGTTTTCTTGCCAATAGCTACGGCGCATTCAGCGACCGAATCGGCGCGATCGGCAAGTGAAAACCCGATCTCGCGTATTGGAGCGTATCCATCCATCGACAGGACCGCGAGCGAGGGAAGACAAGCAGCGTGTTGGTACGCTCGGGGAGCACGTCAAGAGAGGACCCAAAGGTCTTCAAGTTTTTGTCCGGCTCACATGCGAGAGCCGCAACAGGGAGCGACATTCTTCTTCCTTCGGACACCCTTGCCCTCTTCCATTCTCTTCTTCGTTCGACCGGCACGTTCGGCAACAGCCGCTGCCGTAGCTCAGTTTCGATCTAAAATCCGCACGGCTGCCGTAATATAAATCACGGATTTTACATTTGAATTTGCAGTAGAACTACAGTAGACCGTAGCAGCTTAGAGGAGAGTCCGATTGATTTATATATACGACTCTTTAACGAAGTGTTAAATGAATACTAGATTTCTTGTATTTAACGCTATTACGTTTTAACGTAAGGTCATCGTACAGGAAAAGTTGTCTGAAGGGAATTCAGAAAGATTAATGCGTGTATTCAGACTCGTCAGTAGTAATTAATTTTGAGTAACAACCCTTTTGCATTAAACTCGATGCGAAGGAGTTAACGATCAGATTTCAGCGTCGTGATATCGCTATGAAGGTGTCGCATTCCATTATCACATACCGACGCATTCCGGCGTTTTCCGTTACCATAATGTCGTCGTTAGAGTTTCTCAGGCCCGTACAGCTGGCATTCTCCGGCTGCCGAGGAGAGGAAGAATTTCGGGCATAACGGGGAGAGAATCGGCGCGAAGATACCAAAGGGGGCGGGCACGTAGACGCGCTACGTTAACGGTACACACTTTCCGGATGCTTTCCCTTGGCGTCACTTTGATGATACAATGCACCCTTCGTTGTCTGGACAGCTCTCTGTACGTGCCGGCCAAGTTAATAAAGTATGTCCTAATCAAGTGAATGGGGAGTCTGGCAATGTTCATATGTGTGTATACGGATCGGCCGGCGGCTCGGCGCTACGAATACTCCGAAATGATCGATCTCAGGTATTCTAGGAATCCTGACAACATTTTACGAAGTATCAACAAACCGTATAAGTAACTTATGGTAATAGATTGTTATATTTCAATTTGGAGTTAAAAATTTGGAAGTTGAAGAGATTAATGACTTAAAGTTTAGGGACCGCAAATTTGAATAAAATATACAAAAATATTAGAAATCAACAATCTATGAATTGACTGATAATCAAGAGATTCACAAATTCGATAGATTAATCTTTAAGACTGTAAATACAAGGCTGTTTTCTCACCTGTTTTAAAGGACATTTTATAGAATTTTATTTTGAAAATTGTGAAGATATCTGAAACTGAAATTGAATGAAGATAATTTAATCGAATTTTTATTAATAGAAAAATCGGTTCGAGTTTAATCATTGAATTCTTAAATGAAAGAAAGTGGAAACTTTGCTAAATATCTAATAAACAGGAGATTTGACATATTTATCTAAATCACGATTAACGCACTTCTTATACGCGTCCTTTCACAACGCAGCGTACATTTTTTGTGCACGTCGAACCGCAAAGACGCAGACACGAGGAAGACCGCGGCCTCTTTGTTGTGACTTCCGGTGGCGAGTTAATAAATTTTAATTTGCGCAGTTGCGCGTTGCGTCGCGCAGTTACAGGCACAACTCGCGAAAAGGTAAAAAGATAAACGCGCGACGGACGCGCGCGTTTTGTTCACATTCTAGTCGCGCTCGCGACGTTCCGCGCGCGTCCGTTTCGCCTTCTGCGAATCGTTAATCGTAATTTAATAGGCAGATTTACGGTTTTTGTTCGGAACGGCACCGTGCCGCTCCCGCGTTTTCCTTCCGCACGCGCGGGCCAGGCGGGGCGGTTTCACGCACGACACGAATGTTGTTTAGGCGGCGGCGTACCTCGCCGGTCGTTTGTCAACCGTTAAACACCGGTCACCCTCGCTCCTCTCCCCATTTTCTCCCCCGTACACCTCGTGGCCGATAACGCGGCTCTCTTGATTAACGAGACACCCCATATATATCCGGCCCCTAGCTAAAGGGACCTTTTTCCCCCCGCGCATCGTGAAAGGGGGAGGAAGGGGGATCGCATTGTTGCATTCGTGCTTTACTGCATATTGCGGACCGACCGATCGCTCACGTACGCGCGTTTCCAAGTTCTCGATGCCGGGACCGTCGCATCCACGTTCGATATAGATACATTTTCGATGATAACAAGTCTCCTCTGGGCATTGATATTTTATCTCCAATATCAGACACTGCGTGTCAATAAATGATGATACAGAAAAATAGATAATCAGATAGCGAAATATAAAAAAAAGTATTAATCATTTAGTGTTAATTTTAACCGATTATTTTTAATTTAAATCATAAAACTGCCTTTAATTTTACTCAAGTCCCGAAATTAAATTGATTTACTCAATAATTCATAGATTATTATTTTAAACAGTTTTCAAAATGAAATTAAAATTTCGCTTTTATTT